>JAVIAB010000041.1:61104256-61220021 GCA_032433765.1 Megaustenia siamemsis | reverse complement strand
GAGGAGAAAGAAGAAGATGGAGAGGGAAAGAAGAAGATGGAGAGGACAAAGAAGAAGATGAAGAGGAGAAAGAAGAAGATGAAGAGGAGAGAAGAAGATGAGGAGGAGAAAGAAGAAGATGATAAGGAGAAAGAAGAAGATGGAGAGGAGAAAGAAGATGAGGAGGAAAAGACGAATATAAAGAGAATGAGGAGGGGAAGAAGAGAAGATGAAGAGGAGAAAGAAGAAGATGAAGAGGACAAAGAAGATGAGGAGAAAAAGAGCGGAGAAGGAGGAGAAAGCAGAAAAAGAAGAAGAAGAAAGGAAGATGAACAAGAAGATGATGAGGAAGATGAACAAGATCAGGAAGAGGAGGAAGAAGAAGAGGAGTGAAAAGAGGAAGGTGAGGACGAAGTAAATGGTGAGGGTGACGAAGAGGAGAAGAAAGAAGAAGAAGCGTGGAGGAATAAGAGAGGAAGAAGAAACCTTAGTTTAAATGCTATTACCATTATGGAGAGGGAAAACCACACACACACTCTTGAAACAACTTCGGTACAACTAAGATTGTTCACTGGATCCGACCAGGCCCTCAAAAAGAGGACTCCAAAATGACACTCCTACTTTATCAACATTACCGGTGGGGGTGATTGGGGGGGGGGGGAGAAACTTGTGAAAAGTAACACAATGGAGACAATTGGAGTCATGGCTCAATATGAAACCGTTCTCGACATTTGAGTGTCAAAAAGTCGGAAATATAGCTCCACGAGGCGTCTCATGAGGATCAGATTACCTCTTCTATTGCTCTCCAATGTATAGATTTCCCATGCCTATTTAAGGTATCGTTAAGATAGTACTTTATTCGTTAACAGTACTGCTCTCTGATGTTTTATAACATCTCGTTTGTGACTAGGGAGCCGCGATAGCTCAGTGGTTAGTGAACTGGACTACCACGGACAAGGGGTAGGGTTCGATCCCAACCGACGGCTTCCGGTTACAACACACAAATATACATTCGGCTCAACTGAATGTTTGTTCCTGCTGAAGGCCTATTGAGCCGAAACGTTGTTTAATTTGTGTCGTCCACTTATTACGTAAAGCTTTTACCATACCTTTATTTTTCTTTTCTTTTTTCTCTATATTTTTAAAATTTCTCCTTCCAATTAGCTTCCCGTTTTTTCTGCATTTCTTTGCTTTGACCTTGTTGAGGTGTAACCAAGCAATGAGAAGAAAAAAATTAAATAAACTGAGCCTTTTTTAATAAAAAAGATCCATTATCAGCAATTATAAATATTGAGCCCTTTTTAAAAAAGATTAAATTATCAGCAATTATAAATATTAGCCTTTTTTTAAAAAAAAAACCATCCAATTATCAGCAATTATAAATATTGAGTCTTTTTTTTAAAAAATCCAATTATCAGCAATTATACATATTGAGACGCATTTAAAAATAAATAAATAATAATAGTTAAAGCTTAGCCATACCGTTTCATCTATTTTTTTTTCTAAATATTTTTTCCCCCATTTCTCCCTAGTGGTCTCAGCAGCATTGTGACGCTAATGTAAAATGAAAATAAAACTGAAAGATATAACGGCGGGAATGAGATGATCAAGTAATATATAAGGAATGAATCCATGATTTGGTTATGGAAGGCCCCGGTATCACTGCAAACGAATTAAAATCCATAATTGCTCAACCGCCCGTGCTAGTGGAATTATCCGAATTACTAACTCATCTCCAAAACAAAGAAAAGTAGTTGTAGTCCCCATCATAGCAGTCTCATGCACATGCCAAAAGAGATAAGGCGAAACCGCACAGAAAGTGAACACAGCCAACTGTTCCCTGTCATACGATATCATCATTCATCGTAAAAAGCGGGATATCGAAACATGACCAACACGGATGAAACACACCTCACGGTGTGCACAGAACACCTAACTCAGTAGCTCCTGCAACAAGCCGGACTTGGAATATGCTTTACATGGGGGGCATGGCAGGGAACAGCAAGATAGCTAGAAGCCTGCGACTCTTAGCTGATGGCTTGTCTGGATCGGTGAACCAGAAACTATCACAACTTTCTAGTATCAAACTAATCAGTCAAGACTGGCCAGGGAAGTAAGGATCAAGTGAAAGGCGACCTGGTACTTACAAATGCCATGCTGAAATCGGATGTGTTGGGCAGAAAGGGCATGTATATCAGTGCCACGACAACTACCACACAGAGCTTTTACAACATTTTAACGTCTTTTTACGAGCGCTGTTTACTATTATTGCTGTATTCGTTGGGTGAACGTAGAGAAGATGTTATATTTTTAAAGTTTATCTTCTTCGAAAAGGTCAGTAGCAAGGGCTAGAGTGGTAAATGTGCGCATTTGATCACGAAGTTTAGGCTCAATTATAAAATATAGGTCGGGTTCATTTCTAGTACACAGTTTAGACTTCCGGTTTCAAGATGGCGCGGTCATGTTTGTGTCAACTTCACTGTTACGTGTTTTTGACGGAAAGACGGTTAATTTCGATAGAATTAAATTTAAGAATGTAATTATCATTAAAGATGGTTATCGATGGTTCATAATTAAAGATGGTTACCTTTCCAATGGTGACACCCGATCGTCATCATGCTACTGTATGCAAGATCAAAAATAAGAGAAACTAGCAATAGAACTTGAACATTTGATCAGCATTCCAGATTGGAAACTAGAAACATCAGTCAAGAAATGAAGAATGAAATGAGCATCTTGGGATAGGTGAAATGAGATGGAAGGAGCAGGATTATTACAATGCGACAGTGGAAATGTAATTTACTCTGGGGGAACCACACACGAAAGAGGAGTAGGCATCATGTTAGATAGAGAAAGAAGCAAACAGTGAAAGGATTTTGGCCAGTATCAGACAGAATTCATCTAGTAAAAATTGAGAGGTGGACCAATGGATATCAACATAATTCAAGTTTATGCACCAACAAGTAATAGCGAAGAAGAAGACATTGACACTTTTTTTGAGGAGCTAGAGGCGACCATAGAACAGTGTAAATCCCAAGAAATAACTATTATATTAGGGGATTTCAATGCAAAGGTAGGAACAGCTAAAGTGCAAAATGTGACTGGAGGGCATGGCCTTGGAGAGACGAATGATAGAGGGGATAGATTAGGCAAGGACACATGAAATGATTATAGGTAACACCTTGTTCAAACAACACCCTAGGCGACTATGGACATGGCAAAGCCCAGACAAAAAAGTACACAATCAAATTGATTTTATACTGGTACAGAGAAGATTCAGGAATGGGCTAGCATCTGTTAAAACAAGGTCAGGAGCAGATTGCAATAGTGGTCATGTACCAGTAGTTGGAAAGATAAGAATAAAACTGCGGAAGGTACAGAAATCACAAAGAAATATAAATTAGAACTAGATATGCTAAGAGTAGATAAACAGATGAGTGATAAGTACAGCACGATAGTACGAAATAGATATAATGCTATTGAGAAAATTCAATATTACAACTAATGGACAAAAGAAGAAAACATAAGAAAGAAGAACGGACATACAAAATATTTCACAAAGAGATCCAAAACAAGTGCAGTGAAGCAAAGGAACTATGGTTAAAACAGAAATGTGAAGAAATGGAAAAACAACAAAAGAAAGACTCAAAATTTTATGCACAATCAGTTAAATGAATTAACAGGAAGAAAAGAAGTCAAAGTTTCTGGATTTTGTGAAATCAAAGGAAGGAAATATAATAATGGGACAGGAGAAGACAATGGAAAGATGGACAGAATATATCAGCCTACTCTATGATGATGAAAGACCAGAGCTAAACAATTCCAACAAAGACACAGGACCATCAATAATGCAGAGTGAAGTGGAGGAGGCAATTCAACACATGAAAAGAGGCAAAGCTCCAGGTCCTGGCAATATAACAATCGAAGAGTTAAATGCATTAGGAGAGTTTGGAGTACAAGTCATAACAAAACTACTCAATGACATATATAACACTGGACACATACCTGAAGATCTACTAAAAATCAATCTTTGTAACCATACCGAAGAAGTCAGGCGCCACTGATTGTGAAGACCATCGCACTATTAGTCTCATGAGCCATATGACTAAAATATTACTAAGAATCATCATGAGACGTGTGGAACAAAATAAAACCAGAAATAAGTGAGGAACAATGTGGATTTGTGGAAGGAAAGGGCACCAATAATGCAATATACATCTTAAGAACATTGATAGAAAGATCTATAGAGGTAAAAAGATCTATATATGTGCTTCATAGACTGCACGAACGCATTTGACAAAGTAAAGCACGTGGAAATAATAAATATGCTGTAGAAATTAAACATTGATGGCAAGGATCTGCGATTCATAAAAAACATGTACTGGCAACAAACAGCAGCTATACGAATTAACAACCAAACAGGACAATTTCAATTTATAAAACAAGGAGTCAAACAAGGTTGTGTTCAGTCACCGGATTTGTTTTCACTTTAAAGCGAATATATTATGAGATCAATAGTAGACAAAAAGGAAAAGTCAACGGTCACAACATAAATAATTAACGATATGCGGATGACACAGTCTTAATAGCAGAGACAGAGAATGAGCTACAAGAAATGATAGATATAATAGTAAAGGAAAGCAACAAAAAAGGTCTTAGTCTGAATAGTAAGAAAACAGAAGAAATGGTTATATCGAAGAAACAATCATCACCATCATGCAGCATAAAAATAAACAAGACAAATCTGAAACAAGTGCAATGTTTGAAATACTTGGGCACAGTGATAACATCAGATGGGAGATGCACCACAGAAATAAAAAGCAGAATAGCTCAGGCCAAAATAGCATTTCAGAAAATGAAAAATATCTTATGCAACAAATCTATATCAATAGAAATGAGAAAGAGAGTTCATCGATGCTATATAGAACCAATTCTGACCTATGGAAGGGAATCATGGACAATAGACAAACAAATGAAAAGACGATTAAATGCCACAGAGGTGGGATTTCTCACAAGATATGTTGAAAGTTCCCTGGAAAGCTAAAAAGACCAATGAGAAAGTTCTCAAAGAAGCCAACACAAAAAGGGAGCTCTTAAAAACATCAGAAAGAAGCGATCAACATTTTTTGGACACATCATGAGAAGAGGAAAGTTGGAATACTTGGTTAGAACTGGCAAAATAAAAGGAAAGTGAGATCGCGGACGACAAAGAGAGAAAATACTGGATAGCTTGGTGTCATGGCTTGGAAAACAGTCAACAACAGAACTGATGCGATGCACTGTAGATAGAAGGTTGTGGAGGGACATGATCACCAACACCAACCGGTACGGCACATGATGATGATGATCTTTCCAATGCAGATCAGTGTATAGATAAAAAGTTCCACTGTTGGGAACTTACCCGGTGAAGCGGAGTACATGCATGTGATCTGAAATCCTCTACAGTGTGCGCAATAGTGTGTTCTGTGTTGATTGCAATATACGTCATCATTGGAATACCGGTCAATATGGCGGTTAGGCGACAGGAACTTTTAATTGCTGTGTCTGAAAAGTGTTGCTTGTTGCAGTTTCCGCTTATTCCAAATCCGGCTTGTTGCAGGAGCTACTGAGTTAAGTGCTCTGTGCACACCGTGAGCTGTGTGTCTCATCCGTGTTGGTCATGTTTCGATATCCCGCTTTTTACGATGAATGATGATATCGTATGACAGGGAACAGTTGGCTGTGTTCACTTTCTGTACGGTTTCACCTTATGTCTTTTTGGCGTGTGCTGAGACTGCTATGATGGGGACTACAGCTACCTTTCTTTGTTTGGAGATGAGTTAGTAATTCGGATGATTCCACTGGCACGGGCGGTTGAGCAATTATGGATTTTAATTCGTTTGCTGTGATACCTGGTCCTTCCATAACTAACAGTTTAGTTCACGACAAAAACGTTAAGGTTTACTTCTAAAATAAGGTTTAGGTTCACTTCTAAAACAAAGTTTAGGTTCACTTCTAAAACAAAGTTTAGGTTCACTTCTAAAACAAAGTTTAGGTTCACTTCTAAACAAAGTTTAGGTTCACTTCAAAAACAAAGTTTAGGTTCACTTCTAAAACAAAGTTTAGGTTCACTTCTAAAACAAAGTTTAGGTTCACTTCTAAAACAAAATTTAGGTTCACTTCTAAAACAAAATGTAGGTTCACTTCTGAAATAAGGTTTAGTTTCACCACTAAAACAAAAGTTTAGGTTCCCTCATTTTTTTGCGTTCGCCAGCTTTCACCTCTGATGAAGTCCCTAGAGACTAGGAACTGAATTTTGCGCGTTAATCCATTTTTCCCTGGCAGCCGTGTGCACAGGGGTCCCTCGCCGTACAGGCAGATAACTACGTCTTTGGAGGTACACATATTTTTTTAGTTGATGAGTAATTGATGTTTCAAGCCGTGTCTCCCTGCTGAGACAAGGGGTGGTTGCCGCAGAGAGAAATCATAAATAAAAATCCCAACTGGTTCAGCCGGGATTTGAACTCACAACCTCTCTGTCTCAAGGCCGGTGTCTTGCCTGAGACCAACCAGTTCCTCAGGTTCCCTTCCGAAACAAAGTTTAGGTTCACTTTCAACTCCCTGTGAAGAATAACTCTTCAACAAACACTTCAGCTCTATGTAGAACATAGGTCTTCAATAAACACTTCAGCTCTATGTAGAACATAGGTCTTCAACAAACACTTCAGCTCTATGTAGAGCATAGGTCTTCAACAAACACTTCCAACTCCCAGTGGAGTATAGGTCATCAACAAGCACTTCCCGAGTCGTTCTGTTTCTTAGCCATTCTCTTCAGATAATTCCATATCTTCCCCGTCATCTTCATCTCTGTTTCCATCTGTCTTCAAGAATATTTTGGTCATCCTCTTTGTCTTTTTCCTTGGGGATTCTAAAAAAGGGCATATTGTGCAATACTCTCAGTTGGCTTCCGCGATGTGTGTCCTATCTAGTGCCATCGACTTCGCTGTATCTCTTTATCCAACGATATTTGACAGGTACGTTTCCATAATTATATGTTAGTGATTATGTCCTGCCATTTCTTTTTATTCTGCGCAACCATCCATTAATGAAGGTCTGTATCTCCATGATTGTCATTTCTGTTGTTCTCCATGTTTCATAGCCTTATAATAGGAACGATGCTGTCCATGTTTGTGAAGTTTTGCGGCTTATATTTTTTATGGAACATGATAGCCAGTCTCATGTCCAACCTTCCTGAGTCTCCTCCTACTAACATGCCTAGTTGGGAGCAACGCCACAATTCTTTACACACTTTCCTGGCCCCGACAGCGTAACGCGTGTTAATAGTTAAAGCTCGTAACAATAAAGATACACAACTAGTACATCTGAGAGTTTCTGCGCTGTTATATTCTATTTTTACCCAGAACAAAAACATTGTCTCTTTACTTTGTTTGCATTCGCCCGATGACTAACGGGATACACCTTTTGGTAATACGCCCTGAAAAGAACGTTAAGTGGGCGTGTCTGCGTTGTGCTGTGGTTTGCAGTGTAACTGTGATATTTGCGCCTTTCGGCCAAACATATCCGACTTCAACACATCTCGTTACTTTAAGATACAGCTTCCTCTAATTACTTGACTTTATTCAAGAACAGCGTCCTTTAATTATTTGACTTTATTCAAGAACAGCGTCCTTTAATTACTTCACTTTATTAAAGAAGAGCTTCCTCTAATTACTTGACTTTATTAAAGAAGAGCTTCCTCTAATTACTTGACTTTATTAAAGAAGAGCTTCCTCTAATTACTTGACTTTATTAAAGAAGAGCTTCCTCTAATTACTTGACTTTATTAAAGAACAGCTTCCTCTAATAACTTGACTTTATTAAAGAACAGCTTCCTCTAATTACGTGACTTTATTCAAGAACAGCGTCCTTTAATTACTTCACTTTATTAAAGAAGAGCTTCCTTTAATTACTTGACTTTATTAAAGAACAGCTTCCTCTAATTACTTGACTTTATTCAAGAACAGCTTCCTCTAATTACTTGACTTTATTCAAGAACAACGTCCTTTAATTACTTCACTTTATTAAAGAAGAGCTTCCTCTAATTACTTGACTTTATTAAAGAAGAGCTTCCTCTAATTACTTGACTTTATTAAAGAAGAGCTTCCTCTAATTACTTGACTTTATTAAAGAACAGCTTCCTCTAATTACTTGACTTTATTAAAGACAGCTTCCTCTAATTACTTGACTTTATTAAAGAAGAGCTTCCTCTAATTACTTCACTTTATTAAAGAACAGCTTCCTCTAATTACTTGACTTTATTAAAGAAGAGCTTCCTCTAATTACTTGACTTTATTAAAGAAGAGCTTCCTCTAATTACTTGACTTTATTAAAGAATAGCTTCCTCTAATTACTTGACTTTATTAAAGAAGAGTCATTTGGGTTTTATCTTCTTGAAACGGCAAAAATGATCAAAGCAACTAAAGTACTCGTGTCAAACAACTGTGAGTGGTATATCTTTAATTCAACTAAGATGAAACAATTGTAGTTCTTCTGTTCCTTTATCATATTATTTAAATGTTATATCACACCGACGGCAGAATATTCATATTCTGCATCAGCTTAGCTGTTGACGTGTCATACTTATAGGCGAAAGTAAAACAAGCTCGTAATTATGACATATAATGTCACACAGAGTGAAGGATGTCATGTGACATTTAAAGTCGTAGAGAAGTGTAGCGAAGGGAAGAATTACGAAACAATATTTCGACCTACTAGATAAATTATTCATCAGGGCAAGAACAATATAAAAATCAATGTGGTTACAGGATAAGAAATGAGTTAGTAATTATATGTTGATGGTTTTAAAAAATGCCATGAAAATCGCATAAAATGATTGTCACATTATTAACCGGACATGAAAATTAATAAAAAAACTGAGTTTTCAGCTTCGCTGATACTTCCCATAGCATGTGATTGTTAAAGGTGAGAATGGCCAGTGCTCTCAGTCGAGGCGAATACTTTTCCCAAGACAAAGAACTAGATTACTTCATTGTCTTTTTTGTGAGTTTCACTTGGGTCCACGGGATTGCTCGGCTTGAATTGAGCTTCAATAGTTTCATCTCCAACTAATTCAAATTGAGCCCCAATCATTTTATCTATAACCAGTTCAAACTGGACCCCAATCATTGTATATCTAACCAGTTTAAACTGAGTCCCAATCATTTTATATCTAACCACTTCAAACTGAGTCCCAATCATTTTATATCTAACCAGTTCAAACTGGCGCCCGTGCGCTGCCGGGGCCCGAAAGGGGAGTAAAGAATAGCGGCGCTGTACCCTACCAGGCATGTTCGTAAGAGGCGAGAAAGGAGGGTTGGGCATGGGACTGGCTATCCCATACTGTAAAAAAATAAGTAAAAAAACTTCACAAACATGGACAAAGCAAAGAAAAGAATAAAAGTAAATCCGCAATCCAGGAAAGATAAAGGCTCTCTAAGAGACGTATGACGCAAGCAGGAGAAAGCCGTAAGGAGTCCGGGTTGCCGACTCACCTTTCGTCTACCAGGAAATCCTCCAGAATTTGGCACCTGGAATGTACGTCCCCTAAACGAACAAGGAAAAGGTGCACAGGTAGCAGCAGAATTGAGAAATTACAAAATAGATATTCTGGGAATGTGTAAAACATGATGGTTAGGAACGGAAAGAATAAATACAGGAGAGATGATTTTATCATCAGGACACCAGGAACCTGGAGCACAACATAGTGAAGGGGTAGCTATAATGTTATCAAGGAATGCACAGAAGACACTAATAGAATGGGAAGCAGTAGGGCCAAGACTAATGAGAGCAACATTTAGAACAAAAAATGCAAATAAAATTACATATTATCCAATGCTAAGCACCACCAATGATAAGGATGATTTAGTTAAAGATGAATTCTATAAACAGTTACAATGTCAGATGAATGCAAGACGAGCCAAGGATATTATAATCTTGATGGGAGACCTAAATGCTAAAGTAGGATCAGACAACAGAGGCTTCGAAGAGATTATGGGAAAACATGGACTTGGAGATATAAACGAGAATGGAGAGATATTTGTGAATTTCTGCGCCCTTAATCAAGTGAGCCTAGGAGGGACAATATTCCAACATAAAAGATACACAAAGCTACATGGGTGTCACCAGATCATAGAACGGAAAATCAAATTGATCACATATGTATAATAATAAGTTTATGTCATCCTTACAGGATGTACACAATATATTGAGGGCAGATGTAGTTTCAGATCATCATCTTCTGATAGCCAAACGTAAACTTAAACTGAAAAGATATACTACCACGAATAAAGGTAGAAAGTATTTCAATGTATGGTTTCTTTAAAGAACAAGCAAAGAAAACAAATGAGGAAGTCTTAAAACAAATAAAAATAAACTAAACTTGTACTAAATACAATTCAAACAAGACAAAAAGAGATTTTTGGGGCATGTTAAAAGACACAGCAGCCTACCAAAAGTAAACGTGGAATGGAAAGTACAATGTAAAAGAGCCAGAGGCAGACCAAGACTAAATGAAAAGAAGGAAAGAGAGATCTCAGGCGACACAGAGAAATCTAATATGATATTAGACAGCTTAACATTATTGCACAACGGCGGCGAAGATGATGAGTTGCTCTGTGGATTTTGTTTGTGTGAGAACAACTCTTGCGCCGGGCATGACACTTGATGATGATGATAATAATGTTCGCGGAGCCCCTAGCAGGCTTTTGCAGAAAACCTGGGCTCTGCGGAGCAACAGCTTGAACATCACTGCTGTTAGGGAGGAAAAAAAGAGGTGGTAATTTTTGAACCGGAAACAAGCTATAATTTATGAGTAGTTGAAGAGATCCGTCAGGAAGTGATGCATGCAGATGTGAATTCACAACATCCGGGTCAACAAATATATGATCCATATTTCAACTTCAGCATGAAAGAATACGCGATTATATCCATAGCAATCGGTGTGATGAGTGCGCATGATTGTCAGTGTGTGCAAGATTGTCAGTGTGTGCAAGATTGTCGGCGAGTGCAAGATTGTCGGTGTGTGCATGATTGTCGGTGTGTGCATGATTGTCGGTGTGTGCATGATCGTCAATGTGTGCATATTTGTCGGTGTGTTCTTGATTGTCGGTGTGTATGCACGATGTGTGCATGATCGTCGTTGTTTGAATGATTGTCGGTGTGTGCATGATTGTCGTTGTGTGCATGATCGTCGGTGTGTATGATCATCGGTGTGCGCATGATCGTCATTGTGTACATGGTTGTCGATGTGTGCATGATTGTCGGTATTCATGATTGTCGTTGTGTGCATGATCGTCGTTGTGTGCATGATTGTCGGTTGGTGCACGATTGTCCGTGTGTTCATGATAAACGATGTGTGCATGATTGTCGGTGTGTTCATGATAAACGATGTGTGCATGATTGTCGGTGTGCTCATGATAAACGATGTGTGCATGATTGTCGGTGTGCTCATGATAGACGATGTGTGCATGATTGTCGGTGTGTTCATGATAAACGATGTGTGCATGATTGTCGGTGTGTTCATGATAAACGATGTGTGCATGATTGTCGGTGCGTGCACGATTGTCCGTGTGTTCATGATAGACGATGTGTGCATGCCTGTCCGTGTGTTCATGATTGTCAGCGTGTGCATGATTGACGGTCACGTTTACGGATGGGGTAATCAGCTGGGTGGCGTGTGTTGCCACAACAAGAGCCAGCGACCCAAAGAGTTAAGTAGACGTCACTCCCCATTTGAAGATGTTGATCGTCATAGAAGATTGACCTTGCAGGACTTGGTAGTCTAGAGTTAAGACGCGGACATCCGAACAGCGAAATTTCTGGTTCAAATGCAGCAATGCAGGAATTTTTATTTTCGAATGTGTGGTTTCATAGTGGCATTAATCGACCTCAGTCTCTGAGTAGTGAGATTCCATGTCTTGCCTTCTCTGGGTAGTGAGATCCTATGTCTTGCCCTCTCTGGGTAGTGTGATTCCATGTCTTGCCCTCTCTTGGTAGTGAGATCCTATGTCTTGCCCTCTCTGAGTAGTGAGATTCCATGACTTGCCTTCTCTGGGTAGTGAGATCCTATGTCTTGCCCTCTCTGGGTAGTGTGATTCCATGTCTTGCCCTCTCTTGGTAGTGAGATCCTATGTCTTGCCCTCTCTGGGTAGTGTGATTCCATGTCTTGCCCTCTCTGGGTAGTGAGATCCTATGTCTTGCCCTCTCTGGGTAGTGTGATTCCATGTCTTGCCCTCTCTGGGTAGTGAGATCCTACGTCTTGCCCTCTCTTGGTAGTGAGATTCCATGACTTGCCCTCTCTGGGTAGTGAGATCCTATGTCTTGCCCTCTCTGAGTAGTGAGATCCTATGTCTTGCCCTCTCTGGGTAGTGAGATTCCATGCCTTGCCCTCTCTGAGTAGTGAGATTCCATTTCTTGCCTTCTCTGGATAGTGAGATCCCATGTCTAGCAATCTCTGGTTAGCGAGATCCCATGCCAATCCCTCTCAGATGAAGGGAAAAAAAGGTCATTTAACATATAAAAATCGAAACGTGAAGGTCAAAACGGCCTCTTCTCCAGGTAAAATTAAAGCGCTATTCAAAATCTACCCACGCTAAATGAACGGTTTGGGCAGATCGTTTAGACCATTCTCTCTCTATCTCTCTCTCTCTCTCTCTCTCTCTCTCTCTCTCTGCGATCAAGACTCAATCAGATTAGGATTCCAGACTCTCTCATGAAGTCAGCCGTCTGTTTAAGTGAGTCGATTGCCCCATAGACCATTCTACAAGACCATTCCACAAGACCATTCAACAAACACAAGACCATCCCACAAGACCATTCCACAAGACCATTCCACAAGACCATTCCACAAGACCATTCCACAAGACCATTCAACAAGACCATTCCACAAGACCATTCAACAAGACCATTCAACAAGATCATTCCACAAGACCATTCTAAAAGACCATTCTACAAGACCATTCCACAAGACCATTCTACAAGATCATTCCACAAGACCATTCTAAAAGACCATTCCACAAGACCATTCCACAAGACCATTCCACAAGACCATTCTACAAGATCATTCAACAAGACCATTCTACAAGACCATTCTAAAAGACCATTCTACAAGACCATTCCACAAGACCATTCCACAAGACCATTCTAAAAGACCATTCAACAAGATCATTCCACAAGACCATTCCACAAGACCATTCTAAAAGACCATTCTACAAGAAACTGCAAAAGAAGCGAGAAATAGAGGTAAGGAGAGAAAAAGATGAGAATATAAAAATCAAAGAGTAAATAGACATCGACTTTGAATAATCCTTTAAAAAATGACTGAAGATAGAGGAAAAATGAGGAGAAAGGTGCCCCAGTCTGTCAGTGGTAGCTCAACGATCTCCTATGTTATGGGATGAAGAAAAAAAGAAGAGGATGAAGAAGTAAAGAGAAGAAATAAAAGAATAAGTAAAAGAAGAAGAAGGAATATTAGTAAAAGGAGAAGTAAAAGAGGAGGAAGAAGGAATACTAGTAAAAGAAGAAGTAAAAGAATAAGTAAAAGATGAAAAAGTAAGTAAAAGAAGAAGAAGTAAACAAAGAGCCATGCCAAAGATGAATGTGTCGAGCGAATGCACAAATGTCGAAGATTGGCGTAAACTAGCACAAATGTCGAAGATTGGCGTAAACTAGCACAAATGTCGAAGATTGGCGTAAACTAGCAAAAATGTCGAAGATTGGGTAAACTAGCACAAATGTCGAAGATTGGCGTAAACTAGCACAAATGTCGAAGATTGGCGTAAACTAGCGATACAGTTCATCTTCGCCCATTTAAATATGAGAGGTGAAAATGAAAACAGACTGAACCGCAAGATGAGGATCAGCATAATCCAAGTAGGATGGGACCTGTTGAAATAGATTAGATGACCTGGTATTGTCACACCTCCGGGAAGCAGGTATTAATTACATTGCTGTTGTATGCTTGTATTATGTCATTTATAATGAGTTACACGAAATGTTAGACATCATAGCGAAGGTAAGCAAAAATAATGGACTCAGCCTTAATAATAAAAAAAACAATAGTAATGGTAGCAATAAAGAAAAACAGTTCACCGCAATCGACAATATTAAAACAGGTAAATGAATTTAAATATCTGGGAACATTATTAACCTCATAATGGTAGGTGTACAAAAGAGGTGAGATGCAGAATGGCTCAAGCAAAAGCAGCTTTCCAAAAGATGAGGAAGGTACTGTGGAATTCTTTTTTGACAATAGAAACAAGAAAAAGAGTTCTTAAATGTTATGTAGAGCCTGTCTTAACATATGGATGTGAATCATGGACAATAGGACAATAGAAAAGAAAATCACTGGATGCTGTAAAAATGTGGTTTATAGAAGAATGTAAGAATACCGTGGACAGCTAAGAAGAGTAATGAGATTTTCAGAAAGGGGCCAAAGCAAAAAGAGATGTAATATACAATATTAGGAAGGCGCCTCACAGCGCCAGAGCTGGAAGTTGTCAGCGACTCACAGATGATGGCTTGCGCCAGGATCGGTGAACCAGAACCATCGGGTCGAAGTTGTAGAGGGAATCATAGAAAAAAAAAACCTGGCTTGAAACGTCAATTACTTATCGACGGAAAAAATATGAATACCTCCGATGTCGAAGTTATGTGCCTGTGCGGCGAGGGACCCCTGTGCACACGGCTGCCAGGGGAAAATGGATTAACACGCAAAATTCAGTTCCTAGTCTCTAGGGACTTCGTCAGAGGTAAAAGCTGGCGAACGAAAAAAAAATAACATAAATAAAATACAAATGTTGAAACTTGTATGCATGAAGATGTCTTGATCAAACTAGAATCTGCTCATTTTTGTACATTGATATTTTGTTGGAGTTGTTCAAATGTATGATATTGTATACCGTTATGGCAGAATGGCGCTCCATGGTAGCCAACCTTCGTTGCGGAGATGGCACTCGATGATGATGATACCATTATGAATGTTGTAGAATCTAGAACGTTTGATTATGACATCGGTATTTTAGTCCAATAACATTCATGAAAATAAACAGTCCAAAATTTGACAAATGTAACGCTTTCTGTGTAACATAATGACAGATTAGCCTCAATATTGTGTTATTGTTAAATATAGCTTCTCTTATATATGGCTTTTTCATCTTGTCAGACTGTTTGGTGGAGGCTATTGAGTATTTTTTTTTTGGTTGGATGATTTTGTTTTTGTCAAACAGCTTGTTTGGCTTTTCGTGGCAAAGCGCTGTGCCACTGAGTACGGGTTCGATCCTGCTTTGGTCCATATTTTTTCCTGTTGTTGATTATTTGTCATTTTTTCCCGAGTGCAGTAAACATACCTCTTCCCCTGAATTGATTCGCTGATTATCGGAAGTTTCCCTCTATAATAATATTCATTTATTATTATTTGTCTCCAGCTTCTCTCTTGGCTGATTCCACCGGTGTTTGACAGACGCATTCGGCCACAAGATGAACATGTCAGGTCCATAGATCCACAGGGTTGTCCACCTATTTTTTGTTTCATTAATCTTTTCGCTTCCATGCATTGCTATAGTACAGATTTAAATGATGTTATGCCATTAATTATACAGGCTCTCCATGATGTGCGATCACTTGCCAGGTGTTCCCAGTCATTTTCACAGATGGAGAAATCACTCGGAGATGATTTACAGATATCTCTATATCGTAGCTTAAGTTCAGCCTATTTGTCTCTTCACGCGTATTAGTTCACCAAATAGTATTTCCTTAAGTATGCTGTTTTCTTCAATTCGCTGGACGTGCCCCAGCCATCTCAACCATCACCTTCGGAGCATTGACATGATTCTTAGGGTCTTAGCACGTTGCAGGAATGCTGAGTTGGCTAGTTGTGTCCTGCCATTTGATGTGCATTATTCTGCGGAGACATCGTATGTGGACGATGCTTAGTCTTTTTTTCATGATTTGAGTATACTGACCAGGTTGCAGATCCATATAACAGTGTGCTGACCACACAGGTCTGATATATTAAGTGTTTGGTCTTTAGTGTTAATTGTGTATTGTTCCAACCCCTTTCTGTGAGTTTGCCAAAAGTCGTAGCTGCCTTACCAATTCGACTTTTATTTCATCATCAAGAGAAATGGTTAACGTGATTGTAGATCCAAGAAACGTGAATTTCTGAACAGACTTATGTTTTCAGAGAGGTTTCATGTCTCCTTGACTTAGAAGTACTGTTTTCTAAACACTAATTGACAATGAAAAAGGTCGCAATATATATAAATTGTCGGTCAGTGAAAGTAGGGTGGCTTCACTATGAGCTACTAGGGCTGCATCGTCCCCAAATAAAAGTTCTTTAATTAGGGCAACACTTAATGTTGCTCTCAGTCGTGCTAAGTTGAACAGTGAGCCATCTGATCTTAAAGCGTATCTTACGACAACTTTTTAATACACTGTGGCAGTATTATATTCCAGACATGTTTTAGAAATGAGAAAAATAATCACGACTACTAAAACATTATCAACAAACCACCGTGAGCCAGGCGTGGCGGGAACCGTTACATTTTTTTTTATATATACCAGACGTGGGTATTCACAAAGCTTTGATAGAAACATTGAACATAAACGCTGGTAGGTAACATCAGGTGAACGGACTCTCGCATCATTTCAAATAAATCTTCATTAGGAAAGTTTCACGAATATTTTTCACTAAAACCCCAGCTGTTTGTTTTCGTCACAGTGCGACATTTTAGCCTAACCTTGAAAATTTACATCATTTATGGATGGATATGTCCTGCAACTTAATACATTTCACTCACTCTGAAAAGTGAAATTTTATTTTATAGTATTAATATTATTTATTTATTTTTTTTTTTTTTTGGGGGGGGGAGGAAGTGGTTTTATTTTGTGATACCACACACAGAACGTAACATTCGTAAACTAAAGTTAACATTTATGTCTGAATAATTTTTGAGTTGTAAATGCCCTACAAAAAATATGTAAGATTGGTCAATTCGAGAGCTTTCATCGTGCAGCATTCGCCATTTAACCGCAAAAATTCTTTAAATTGTATAACGTAGCTTCATCTAAGTATTTGTAATGTAAAATAGATGACGGGTTTGTATTGTATTCTGCTGAGACGAGACAAATGAGCAAATGAACTAAAGTATCAACTACAAACAACTGTGGACGGTTAACATAATGCAACTATCTATCTATTGTCCTTTCGAGCCGAAGACGGCACATAGGGCAGAACCACAATCTCAAAAACAGAAACCTTGTGTGCCAAAATAGCACATATTGCAGAGATCACTGCTTCTAAAATCTATGGTTCTGTTTCCATAACAATACTTTTTACAATGACAGCTTGTCAAGCCATCGATCAAACTCCTTAGTCGTCTCTTACGATATTCCTGGACGGTCACAGTGTCACTATTCTTTACCTCCCTCATCATGAGGCCCCGGTAACACACCGGAAATAATGCAACTACATAGGTTTTATCATCGAGGAAGAGAACTGCGCCCATACGTACAAAGTATATGGTTATTGATGTGAAGTTATAACGGGGACAAACACCTCAGGCAATATTTTCCTGTATAACAAGCCCGCCCACCCAAAAAAAAAATAAATAAATAAATAACAGCAAATAACAATCAGCTTATGCAATTTTTTTTACGCTGACGCTAATAAAATAGCTCATTCACATATGTCTACGCTAGCATGTATGTGAAACATTACTAAACATGTGTGAAAAAATATATATCGGGGTCTCGGTTAGCTCAGTTGGAAAAACCGCACCACTAGATACCGACGTTCAGACAACCCGTGTTCGATTCCCGCAGTGTGAATTGTACGCATTGTTGGAAAAAGAAATAAATAACCCCGTGGTCAGCCCAGCCGCTGGCAGATGTGGGTACCAGGGTAGTTCTCTGGGAAGGTGAGGAATGGCGACTCGCTCGTGAGTTATGATGCTAAAGGTGACGCTAGACTGGAGTCTCCGAACACTTATGGATATGGCCGAGAACATCTACGTTAAAAACCCGCGTGTAGACTCTTTCCGTACGTTTCGCAGCATAGTGTGCGACTCTCAATTTGATTAGTGTGAACCGTCATCAAACCATATTCTTTGTACATGTCTTGTAACATCGCGGTATTGGTGATATCTAATATCTTGTTATTAAGGTAGAATTGGATGGAAGGAAAAGGAAACAAACGATGAAGTTTTAAAACAACTAAAAATGAAAAGAGAACTACTAAACACAATTCAAACAAGACAAATGACATTTTTGGGGAATGTTAAAAGACACAACAGCCTAATAAAAGTAATATTGGAAGGGAAAATACAAGGTAAAAGAGGCAGAGGCAGACCAAGACTAATATGGACGAGTAACATCAAAAGATGGACACGTCAACCTATGACAATCTGCACTATACCATCAAAGCAAGAGATAAGAGTGGAATGGCGCCCCATGATAGCCAACCTTCGATGCGGAGACGGCACTCAATGATGATAATAATGAATATCTTGTTCAATTATCTAACAATCCATATAAAAATATGTTATATGTTAGATAAGTAAAAAATATGTAGATAGATTCTTAAAACCATTAAAAATTGTGCCTCTAAAATCTCTTTTGTTGCAATGATGAAAAGCTACCGTTAAGGAAAGAGATCACATACCAGCTTTCACCATTGCTAAGACATCCAAACATTTCTATAGCAGCTAAACAACAAATGATAAATAGCATTTTCATACCAACTTTGTGCTATGAAAGTCAAACATGGACCCTTTCTAAATCACATTTAATAAAGATCAATACATGTGAGATGCGATGCTTGAGAAAAGTAACAAACAACACAAGAAGAGATAGAATACCAAATGAAACCATAAGAAAAATACATGTAGTAGGAACTAAACCCTGCCAAGAATATATAGAACAACAACAACTTAAATGGTTTGGCCACCTGGTCAGAATGAATCCTTACCAATCACCATCAAGGGCGTTCTTCTCGAGAATGCATGGAAAAAGACCAAGAGGAAGACCCAGAAGAAGATGGATAGATGCAGTGACAGAGACATGTAACAACAAAGGAAAATCACTAATTCAGACAATTCGAGCAGCACAAATAACGACACATTTGGTATCAGTGAAAAGAGAAAAGAAGAAAGAAGAAGGAAAGAGTTAAGATGCCGATTTAAGTCTCGTACTTTTAACTTTAAATCAATATCCGTAATAACCAGGCATTCTCTTATGTTCAGTGATGGTTAGCACGACGTAAATGGATGTCAGACGAACAGATGAGAATTCCAATGAGAGGACAACACGAAGAACAAGACATCTATGAACTATAATTTCGAATATCTGCGAGCGAGAATGTTTTCTATCTGTTGACTGAAACTGTGAACACCTGTGAACTAAATATTGAATACCTGGGAGCGTGAATGTTTTCTATATGTTGACTGAAACTGTGAACATCTGTGAACTAAAATATTGAATAACTGGGAGCGAGAATGTTTTCTATATGTTGACTGAAACTGTGAACAACTGTGATCTAAAATATTGAATACCTGGGAGCGAGAATGTTTTTTATCTCTTGACTGAAACGGTGAACATATGTGAACTAAAATATTGAATACCTGAGAGCGTGAATGTTTTTTATCTGTTGACTGAATCTGTGGACATCTGTGAACTGAAATATTGAATACCTGGGATCGTGAATGTTTTCTATCTGTTGACTGAAACTGTGAACTAGAATATTGAATACCTGAGAGCATGTATGTTTTTTTTTTATATCTGTTGACTGAAATTGTGAACACCTGTTAACGCAGATATGAAAAGTATATGATCGAAGGTGTTTAATATTTGTGAACAGAAATTGTGAACATCTGTGTTCAAAAGTGTTGAACCTACGTGGAACGAAATCAAGAACATCCGTGAAAACAAGAAAAAAAAATAATAATAAAGGAGTATTGAACATCTGTGAACGCAAGTGATAACTGTGAAAAACGTGTTCACCTAGTGTGAACAAAAGA
Organism: Megaustenia siamemsis; assembly: GCA_032433765.1. Classification (NCBI taxonomy): domain Eukaryota; kingdom Metazoa; phylum Mollusca; class Gastropoda; order Stylommatophora; family Ariophantidae; genus Megaustenia; species Megaustenia siamemsis. The sequence goes on along the minus strand of JAVIAB010000041.1, from coordinate 61,199,991 downwards.
GTAGAATTTAAGAATGAAACATCTGTGAACATAAGCTTCAAGCACTCTTAAACATCAGTGAAATAGCAATATGTGATAAACTAGCATAAGCAGTGACACGCATATGCTCACAGTACATCTTTGTTAACGAACGTACAGTACATATCTAATAATAAATATTTTTTAAACAAAAAATCAAACCACCTGATGATATTGCTAAACATCTGCAGCCCGTGTGATTTATAATAATACGTGATAGACATGCTCTGAATAAGGGACCCGTTGAGCCCGTTTGAATGGGAGTGATCAACACGGGGCACAGGTAAAACGCTACATAGTAATGTTATGTATGTAGCGTTAATGATTAACTACCATACATAAACCAAAGAGATGTAGACATGAAAATAATTCATTCTTTCTATTCTATTCAAGTCAAGAAAATATTTAAGAACTTTATATGGCCCTTTTCGTCTTGTCAGACGGTCTAGTGGAGGCTATTGCGTATTTTTTTGAGGTATTGTTTTTGCCGAACAGCTTCTCTCGTGGCTAATTCTACCAATGTTTGACAAACACACGCGGTCACATAATGAACAAGTCAGGCTCGCTGGTCCACAGGGTTTACCATCCTTTTTCATGAGTCTCTTCTCTTCTAAGTCCTGTCTTAGAACAGTCTCAAATGTTGTTATACCGTTCCTTATACATGCTCTCCATGATGTGCGATCACTTGCCAGATGTTGCCAGTCGTTTTCACAGATGGAGAAGTCTTTCAGAGATGATTTGCAGATATCTCTATATCGTAGTTTAGGTCTGCCGATTTGTCGTTTTCCGTGTTTTTTGCTTGTTTTAGTAAGTCCAGGGCACATGGTCCTTACGTTCCATGTGCCAAGTTTAAACATTGGTGCTTTCTTCCTCATTTCACTTTGCCTACTCTGCCTGGGCACAGGATATGGAGATAGTGCTTTACCCAGTCGCACTATCCCCCTCTCGACTTCGTTTCAAAAATTTCCGAAGGAGGGACAAAGTCCATACGTTCGGAATTGAAAGAAGGAAATTTAAGAACTAATGTACTAATTAACTATATCTCACAACAACTAAGAATAGCAAAATGTTATATCTTCTCAACATTCGTGTATGGTGCAGAGACATGGACATTAGACAACAGAACAGGAAATGGAAGTCTTTGAAATGTGGATTTATAGAAGAATATGAAATGGAAGTCTTTGAAATGTGGATTTATAGAAGTATATGAAGAATTTAGTGGAAAGAAAAGAAAACAAACGATGAAGAACTAAAGATGAAAAGAAAACTATGAAATACAATTCAAACAAGACAAATGAGATTTGTGGAGCAAGTTGAAAGACACAGCAGCGACTAACAGTTGTCTAACTAATGTGTTAGACGAACGACAAGAAACAGTCTGAGAGATAAGATCAGAAATGAAGAACTGAGAAAAAAGCTAGGAATAGCTCCCCGTCATAGAATATATAAGGAAACAACAGATAAATGGTTTGGCCACGTGACAAGGCAGAAAGATCAAAACCCAACACAACGAGCATTTAACAAACGTTGTGAGAACACCAGACCAAAGGGTCGACCACGAAACAAATGGATCGATGGAATATTAGAAGCACTAGGAAACATAACAGCAGCAGAGGCGAACAGAAGAGCAAAAGACCGCAAATTGTATCTCTCCTCGACGCTGAAAGGCAGATGAGGAAGGAAAGAAGAGGAAGAACTATCAAAGCAAGTGACAGAGAGCGAGATATGCTCCATGGTAGCCAACCTTTCATGCGGAGACGGCACTATTTGATGATCTCTCTATATATCTCACTGTATCCTTTATTATCTCTCTCTCTCACTTACTACATGTGTTCGATATGTACGATGATTATCCGTAACAAAACTATCTATTCATTCGCTTTAACGAACCGTCGACATAACAACATTTCTAGCAAACAAAACTTCAGTTTTAAATAAGGAAAAACAGCCACCTGAGGGCCGACCCAGAGTGCAGTGAGCGTTAATACGATCTAATATTTGGTTGAAAGAAAGGGGCGGGAACGAATGGACATGTAATAAGCGATTAGAAACATAAAAAAATATATTAGATGCGAATACCCAGGGCTGGGGTTAAATTGTATACCGGAGTAATATTACCAGGCCTGTGTTCACTTGAGCGGCGTTGTGAAAACTTAATGTTGACCTAGTTACATATTCAATTCACCGTGACATTCACTTGGCCTCAATTGGGGGTTGGTGGTCGGGTTGCAAATAGAGCAGTGGGGGTCGGGGAGGGTTGCTGGTGTAACTTGAACTGAGTTTCCATGCAGTGTTTGTGTAGCCAGGAGAGAAGTAATAATGCATGATTGTAGAGGGGAACTTGTGAGGTGGTAGATCAGAGCGTAACTTCAAGGGAAGAGGTGTGTTTAAAACACGAGGAAAAAAAAAATCACAATAATCAACAACAGAGATGAACAACAGTCGTAATAGGAAAATACAGATACACAATTTATTTTGAGCTGTGGTCGCAACCCTATACAATAGTGACGATTATACATGCGTGAAAGACATAGCCAACGACAGGCTACTTTTTCAGTAGCTTATTTTTGTCAGCAAAAATAAAGGACTCAGCTTTAATAGCAAAAAGACAGAGGTAATGGTAACAACAAAGAATAAGACATCACCTCAGTGCAAAATAAAGACAAGTGGAACAATATTAAAGCAGGTAAATGAATTTAAATATTTGGGAACTTTGTTAACCTCAGACGGAAGATGTACAAAAGAGGTGAGATGCAGAGTGGCTCAGGCAAAAGCAGCTTCCTACAAAACGAGGAAAATACCGTGCAATCCATTTTTGACAATAGCAATAAGAAAAACGAGTTCTTAAATGTAATGTAGAGGCATTCTTAACATATGGATGCGAATCATGGACAATAGGACAACAAACAAGAAATCACTGGAGTCTGTAAAATGTGGTTTAACAGAAGAATGTTGAGAGTACCATGGACAGCTAAGAAGAGAAATGAAGATGTTCTGAGAGAGGTCAAAGCAAAAAGAGAGCTAATTTCCAATATTAGGAAGAAACAATCATCATTTTTTGGCTATGTAATTAGAAGAGAACAACTGGAATATATTGTAACAACTGGAGAAATTGAAGGACGAAGAGATAGAGGGAAGCAAATAGAGAAAATAACAGACAGCTTAAGAGAATGGCTTGGCAGAAGGTCAACAACAGAGATGATAAATAGCTGCCGAAATCGAAAGTTGTGGAGAGACATGATCACCTACGCCAGTAGGCCCGTTACTTGATGATGATGATGATGAGTTGGCTGTTGCAATCCATTTTTGACAATGGGAACAAGAAAAAGAGTTCTTAAATGTTATGTAGAGCCAGTCTTAATATATGGATGTGAATGATGGACAGAGGGACAACACACACGAAAATCACTGGAGTTTGTAGAAATGTAGTTTTACAGAAGAATGTTGAGGATACAGCAGCATATGTTAGTGAATGAGTTTACCAGAAACGAACGAACTAAACGTGTGTATAGAAGCAAGGAAACGAACGAACTAAACGTGTGTATAGAAGCAAGGAAACGAACGAACTAAACGTGTGTATAGAAGCAAGGAAACGAACATTGTAAATGCAAGAATAAGAACAAGAAAATGATGTGATGAAAATATATGTGTAAGAACACAAAAAGAGAATGTGGAGAAGGGGAGGCATAAACAAAAAGAAGATGGAGGAATAAGAAGACGAAGGAGAGGAGGAAGATTTTGAAGAAGAAGAAGGGGGATAAGCAAGATATGAAGAAAAAAATAGAAGAAAATTATGAAGGAGGTAGTGATTGAGTAGACCATGAAATGAAGAAAAAAAAGATATGAAGATTATGAAGGTGGAAGTGAGGCAGAAGAAGATGATGCAGAAGAAGAAAAAAAGAGGAGGATGGTGAGAAAAAAGTATTGACACTATTCTAGTAATGATCTGTATTGGTTCTATCAGTGTATCCTAAAATCGTATATCTTCACGTCTCAAACTACTGATACTTATGTTCTGTCAATGAGTGCTCCTTTGATGACGTAATTAGCACGTGACTTCTTGATGTTTCTCTTCGGTTCTGCATCGCCGGTTGTTTTAGTTCATCAAGTCTGACAATGACGGTCTAATTTTGCTCGTGGGCGGAAAAATAGCATGTCACATGACACATACGTCACATGGCTATAGATACGTTGTGTTTTGTGAACTGGTTTAGTTAGAAATCGGGTTATATCCAGATCGACAGCTTCTAGGTTCACCACGCCTTAAAAGCGTGATACAGAGAAATTATTGTTCTAAGTGAGAAACACGAAAATGATACAATGCTGCCCACTTTAATGACTATTTGTGCCGATGATTATGTACACACAAATAACATATTATATATACGTCTTGTTCTCTCCGTGACTGATTTCTTTCTTCATCTCCTTTCTAGAATCAATCAGTTCAATAAATGTTTTTTGTTTGTTTTATATTTGTCATTTATATTTGTAATATGTAACCAAACTGTTTTAGGAGATCAGCATCAGTTATTTGTAATATGTAACCAAACTGTCTTAGGAGATCAGCATCAGTTATTTATAATATGTAACCAAACTGTCTTAGGAGATCAGAATCAGTTATTTGTAATATGTAATATGTAACCAAACTGTTTTAGGAGGTCAGCATCAGTTATTTGTAATATGTAACCAAAGTGTCTTAGGAGATCAGCATCAGTTATTTGTAATATGTAACCAAACTGTCTTAGGAGATCAGCATCAGTTATTTGTACTATGCAACCAAACTGTTTTAGGAGATCAGCATCAGTTATTTGTAATATGTAATATGTAACCAAACTGTTTTAGAAGATCAGCATCAGTTATTTGTAATATGTAACCAAACTGTTTTAGGAGATCAACATCAGTTATTTGTAATATGTAACCAAACTGTTTTAGGAGATCAGCATCAGTTATTTGTAATATGTAACCAAACTGTTTTATGAGATCAGCATCAGTTATTTGTAATATGTAACCAAACTGTTTTATGAGATCAGCATCAGTTATTTGTAATATGTAACCAAACTGTTTTATGAGATCAGCATCAGTTATTTGTAATATGTAATATGTAACCAAACTGTCTTAGGAGATCAGCATCAGTTATTTGTAATATGTAATATGTAACCAAACTGTCTTAGGAGATCAGCATCAGTTATTTGTAATATGTAATACGTAATCAAACTGTTTTAGGAGATCAGCATCAGTTATTTGTAAATGTAACCAAACTGTCTTAGGAGATCAGAATCAGTTATTTGTAATATGTAATATGTAACCAAACTGTTTTAGGAGATCAGCATCAGTTATTTGTAATATGTAACCAAACTGTCTTAGGAGATCAGCATCAGATATTTGTAATATGTAACCAAACTGTTTTAGAAGATCAGCATCAGTTATTTGTAAATATGTAATATGTAACCAAACTGTTTTAGAAGATCAGCATCAGTTATTTGTAATATGTAACCAAACTGTTTTAGAAGATCAGCATAAGTTATTTGTAATATGTAATATGTAACCAAACTGTCTTAGGAGATCAACATCAGTTATTTGTAATATGTAATATGTAACCAAACTGTCTTAGGAGATCAGCATCAGTTATTTGTAATATGTAATATGTAACCAAACTGTTTTAGGAGATCAGCATCAGTTATTTGTAATATGTAACCAAACTGTTTTAGGAGATCAGCATCAGTTATTTGTAATATGTAACCAAACTGTCTTATGAGATCAGCATCAGTTATTTGTAATATGTAACCAAACTGTTTTAGAAGATCAGCATCAGTTATTTGTAAATATGTAATATGTAACCAAACTGTCTTAGGAGATCAGCATCAGTTATTTGTAAATATGTAATATGTAACCAAACTGTCTTAGGAGATCAGCATCAGTTATTTGTAATATCTAACCAAACTGTTTTAGAAGATCAGCATCAGTTATTTGTAAATATGTAACCAAACTGTCTTAGGAGATCAGCATCAGTTATTTGTAAATATGTAATATGTAACCAAGCTGTCTTAGGAGATCAGCATCAGTTATTTGTAATATGTAACCAAACTGTCTTAGGAGATCAGCATCAGTTATTTGTAATATGTAATATGTAACCAAACTGTCTTAGGAGATCAGCATCAGTTATTTGTTATATGTAACCAAACTGTCTTAGGAGATCAGCATCAGTTATTTGTAATATGTAATATGTAACCAAACTGTTTTAGGAGATCAGCATCAGTTATTTGTAATATGTAACCAAACTGTTTTAGAAGATCAGCATCAGTTATTTGTAATATGTAACCAAACTGTTTTAGAAGATCAGCATCAGTTATTTGTAATATGTAACCAAACTGTCTTAGGAGATCAGCATCAGTTATTTGTAATATGTAATATGTAACCAAACTGTCTTAGGAGATCAGCATCAGTTATTTGTAATATGTAATATGTAACCAAACTGTCTTAGGAGATCAGCATCAGTTATTTGTAATATTTAACCAAACTGTTTTAGGAGATCAGCATCAGTTATTTGTAATATGTGACCAAACTGTTTTAGAAGATCAGCATCAGCGAATTATACATGTTTATAATGGGATTGGTTTGTACAGATATATCGAATGTTTATAATGGGATTGGTATGTACAGATATATCGAATGTCTATAATGGGATTGATATATACAGATATATCGAATGTTTATAATGGGATTGATATATACAGATATATCGAATGTTTATAATGGGAGTGGCATGTACTGATATATCGAATGTTTATAATGGGGTTGGTATGTACAGATATATCAAATGTTTATAATGGGAGTGACATGTACAGATATATCAAATGTTTATAATGGGAGTGACATGTACAAGTATATAATAGATAAATCCTCCTCTTCTGGTAGATAGGTAGTGATATGCAGTCTGTGAATAATGTTTGTTATGCCAGTGTGGCTACCGATGGGTTATGACATTGAGTCTGTGAATAATGTTTGTTATGCCAGAGTGGCTACCGATGGGTTAGATAATTGAGTCTGTGAATAATGTTTGTTATGCCAGTGTGACTACCGATGGGTATTGATATTGAGTCTGTGAATAATGTTTGTTATGCCAATGTGACTACCGATGGGTATTGATATTGAGTCTGTGAATAATGTTTGTTATGCCAATGTGACTACCGATGGGTTATGATATTGAGTCTGTGAATAATGTTTGTTATGCCAGTGTGACTACCGATGATCTTGGCCACAGTGAGAAGATTTTTTTTTTTTTTTTTTTTTTTTTTTTTGCCAGCTGAAGACCTCTGGCGAAGTCCCTAAAGACTAGGAACTGAATTTCGCGCGTTAATCCGTTTTTTCCCAGGCGGCCGTGTGCACAGGAGTCCCTCGCCGCACAGGCAGATAACTCCGACTTCAGAGCTACTCATATTTTTTTCCGTCGATGAGTAATTGACGTTTCAAGCCGGGCCTCGCTGCTGAGACCAGGGGTGGTTGCCGCAGAGAGAAATCATAAATAAAAATCCCAAATGGTGCAGCCGGGATTTGAACCCACAACCTCTCTCTGTCGAAGCCGGCGTCTTGCCTCTAGACCAACCAGTCCCTGAGAGAAAAATGAAGTCTCTATCACCTGCCACATGTCGTAATAGGCGACTAAGGAAGTTCTGAGGACTATTTATTCGACGGTGCTACAGAGTTCGTGTATCTGAGTTCATGCCATCTTCAGTACTTTCGCTAGTGCGTGCGAAGCGTGCATGATACTGGGAAACATGCTGAGGAGGGGATATGAGATGTATATAGTTTTCAGCTCTGTGACGAAGTTGGTCTTTGAAAAAAAAGCTAAAGCAAGGAGAAGTTATTGACTTCTATTGGCCTGATCACGTGCCATACCGGTTGGCGTAGGAGATCATGTCCCTCCGCAATCTTCTATCTACAGTGCATCGTATCAGTTCTGTTGTTGACTGTTTTCCATGCCATGACACCAAGCTATCCAGTATTTTCTCTCTTTGTCGTCCGTGATTTCTCTTTCCTTTTATTTTGCCAGTTGTAATCAAGTATTCCAACTTTCCTCTTCTCATGATGTGCCCGAAAAATGTTGATTGTTTATTTCTGATGTTTTTTAGGAGCTGCTTTTTGTGTTGGCCTCTTTGCGAATTTCTTCATTTATCTTTTTAGCTGCCCTGGGAACTTTCAACATTCTTCTGAGAAATCCCATCTCTGTGACCGCTAATCGTCTTTTCATTTGTTTGTCTACTGTCCATGATTCGCTTCCATAGGTCAGGATTGGTTCTATAAAGCACCGAATTGGCGGGATAGGAGTGTCATAAACAATCTTAATATGTTTTATATAATGCACATGGAGGGATGACAATACTGCTAGTCATTTGGTAAACGTTACTCGCGGCCCCGCACGATATTTAATATATTAAGTATTATGTATTTTATATGTGTGCTTATTTCCATGGTTGTCATTGGATAAAGAGGGTCCGGGTTGGATCCCTAGCAGTGACGAATTTTTTTTCGACTGACAAGGCTCCGGGGTTCACCCAGCCTCTAAAAATGGGTACTGAGATTTTTCTGGGAAATAAAGGCGGCCTGGCGTGATACCGACCACATCACACAAATATGTGCCGTGGTTATAGAGAAAAAAATATGGTTACTAACACCATATTCCCCTACGCCTAGCAAGGCGTGAAGGGAACCTTTACTATACTTTTACATTGATAAAAGGACAAAACAGTCGGTGTATCAACTATAGCCTAGGAGGCTACACTATACCCTGTGACACCTGGAAGGGTTCACTGTTCTAATATCCTTATTAGGGCTGATCGACGAATCACAAACGTATAACTTACTGCTAAACTCTACTTCTCTGTCCAACATTTTAATAGAATAAACCATGAACTATATATGTGTTGCATTTTTACTAAGCGCACCTCGTATGTGTTGCTGTCCATAATGAATGCACCATGAATGTGTTGCATTAGCTAGACTTCCTGCTATGTGTTGCATTAACTAAACCTACCTCTTATATTGTTGCATTAACTAAACCTACCTCTTATATTGTTGCATTAACTAAACCTACCTCATATATGTTGCATTAACTAAACCTACCTCTTATATGTTGCATTAACTAAACCAACCTCTTATACGTTGCATTAACTAAACCTACCTCTTATATGTTGCATTAACTAAGCCTACCTCTTATATGTTACATTAACTAAACCTACCTATTATATGTTACATTAACTAAACCTACCTATTATATGTTACATCAACTAAACCTACCTATTATATGTTACATTAACTAAACCTACCTATTATATGTTGCATTAACTAAACCTACATATTATATGTTACATCAACTAAACCTACCTATTATATGTTGCATTAACTAAACCTACCTATTATATGTTACATCAACTAAACCTACCTCTTTTTCTAGGGGGGCTCGGTAGCCTAGTTCCCCATCGTTGCTGAGTCGCTTATAAAATGTGATTCTAGCTCACCATTTCAGGTACAATTGTGGGTTGTCACACGAATCCCAACCTCATCAAAATCTCCAAGTTTGTATGCGCTTGTTCGAGTTCGTGACAGAAACCATCTATTTAATTAGAAGTCCTGCTATATAAAACACATTAACCTTCAGTGAAGTGTACCAGTTAATGAAAGTCATTAAACTATGAGTACATTATGTATATGAGACAGGCATATAGTAAAACAGGTTAGCAGACAGTCGGGTGGACAGAGAAACAGATATTCAGACAGGTTAGCCGACAAGATAGAAATTCAGATAGATTAGCAGAAAGACATATATTCAGATAAGTTAGCCGACAGATAGAAATTCAGATAGATTAGCAGAAAGACATATATTCAGATAAGTTAGACGACAGATAGAAATTCAGATAGATTAGCAGAAAGACATATATTCAGATAAGTTAGCCGACAGATAGAAATTCAGATAGATTAGCAGAAAGACATATATTCAGATAAATTAGCCGACAGATAGAAATTCAGATAGATTAGCAGAAAGACATATATTCAGATAAGTTAGCCGACAGATAGAAATTCAGATAGATTAGCAGAAAGACATATATTCAGATAAGTTAGCCGACAGATAGAAATTCAGATAAGTTAGCCGACAGATTGAAATTCAGATAGATTAGCAGAAAGACATATATTCACATCAATTAGCCGACAGATAGAAATTCAGATAAGTTAGCCGACAGATAGGAATTCAGATAGATTAGCAGAAAAGACATATATTCAGACAGGTTAGCAGACAAACAGAAATGCAGATAGATTAGCAGAAAGACATATATTCATTCAGATAGGTTAGCCGACAGATAGACATTCAGACAGATTAGCAGAAAGACATATATTCAGACAGGCTATCAGACAGACATATATTCAGACAGGCTATCAGACAGACATATTTAAAACAGCTGAGCAGGCAGACTTGATTATGAAAACAGCTACAGAAACAGAAAGAACAAAAACGACAAAATCGACAACATAATGTCGGAAATGTAAAACCCAAAATGCTTAGAGTGGATGGAACCAAATAAAGAAATGTTTCCTGTTAGTAGTAATAGCCTCAGCACTTTAGGGTTTGCAGAAATTGCTGACGACATATTACTTTAATAAATAACCACTATTCTGTCTGACCCAATTAAAAAAAATTAATTTTTTTTTGTTATTTGAAAAGTCGTTCATTAAAACTATATTTAGAATTAGTAAACATGAATGTTTATTCCAGGGATTCCCACAACATAGAACATTGAGCCCCCGTAAGTGGAAGAATAGGTCTCCTGACCGGAGATTATTAATATTGACATAAAGTCTTAAGTAAACATCAGTAACGAGAATTGTTAGACATTATAGTAAAGAAAAGCAAAAATAAAGGACTGGGCCTTAATAATAAAAGGACAGAAGTAATGGTAGCAACAAAGAAAAGCACTTCACCGCGATGCACAAAAAAGACAAGTGCAACAATATTTAAAAAAAAAAAAAAAAAAGTAAAGAGCCCCGTCAAGTGGCGTATAGGGAATATGGTGTTAGTGACCATAAATTTTACAGACCTTCGGCACATGATTTTTAGGGTAATGTGGTCGGTACTACGCCCGTGCCACTTCACTTTCCCAGAAAAAAATCCGGTACCCATTTAAGGCTGGGTGAACCCGGAAGCCGTCGGTTGGGATCGAACCCTACCCCTTGTCCTTTGTAGTCCAGTTCACTAACCACTGAGCTATCGCGGCTCCCAGGGAATATGGTTTTAGTGACCATAATTTTTATAGACCATAAGCAAATTATTTTGAGAAAATGTGGTCCGTATTACGCCCGTGCTGCTTTGTTTTTCAAGACTTTTACTTTCCCAGAAGGAACAGTATTAAAACAGGTAGATAAATTAAATATCAGGGAATATCTCGGACTTGTATATTGTAACAACTTGAAAAAATTGAGGGACGAAGAGTAAACAAGAAGCAAAGAGAAAAAATACCAGACAGTTTAAGTGAATGGCTTGGCAGAAGACCAACAACAGTAATGATGAATAGCTGTCGAAAGTTGTGGAGAGACATGATCACCTACGCCAGCAAGCACGGTACTTGATAATGATGATGAAAGTCCGGATGAAAAGAAAAATGCATTTTTGTATTCAGTGCAGAGTGAGAATCATGTTGGATGTTAGAATAAATTCATGTATACAACAATGTGGTGAGAATGTGTTTGTATATCTAACAGAGAATGACGAAATTAAACTGAAGGATTCAAAGGGGGAGGGGGGGGAATGATGAGAATGATAGCAAGTAAAGAGAACGGTAGAGATAAACTGATGTTGTCTAGAGCAGATAAATGATGAGCATTTGGATATGGGAGCCTAGACGTCCGTACAGCACTGAGCTGAATGCGGCTAGTGAACCAGAGAGCTGATCAATACAGTGCTCCACCTCCCAGTGGTATTCTATGGATACAGACCACGAAGTCTGGCTAAAGGGACGAAGAGGTGACGTGCTTAAGACATGCCGTGCTGAAGTCGGGTGTGTGGGACAGAAAGGTGCAAATAAGCCGCAACACAACGCACCTACGCCCATTTAACGTCCTTCCAATGGCGGTTATTCATTCCTTTAGTAGTCTTCAAGTGAAAGAAAGAAAGACAGAAAGAAAGATATAGAAAGAAAGATATAGAAAGGAAGGAAGAAGGAAGGAAGGAAGGAAGGAAGGAAGGGAAAGGAAGGAAGGAAGGAAGGAAGGAAGAAGGAGGAAGAAGGAAGGAAGGAAAGAGGGGTAGGGATGGATCCCTCCCGTAGGGAGGGAGGGAGGAGGGAGGGAGGGAGGGAGGGAGGAAGGAAGGAAGGAACTGTTATGATGAAAAATGAATTTCAAACTATATGATAGGATAAGTTAATGAAGCTAAACGGGAGGACCGGGCGAGTATACAGAACAACTGTGTTTACTGAAAAAAAAAGTAATAGTCGATTTTGATGAATTTATGGACTAGGATAAATAGTGGCCATAGTTCTAAGAAATTTGAGAACCATTCCTATTTTTTTTTGGTCTTCTTTTAATGATATATTAAACTACACCAGCCACGACTAAATTAAACATAGAACGACAGTCCTGCATAATGTGAAGAGAATGTACAAAAAGTGAAGTTGCTGATAATCACTCTGAATAAAAAAAAAAGACATGTTGATACTTGGGTAACCCATCAACATCTGAAGTGTCTTTCACATATAATTGTGCTTGCACTTTAGAAGCGTATTAAACTCGTTTAACGTCTTATTTATATTTGTAACGACATTCTGAAAGGGGAAAAAAGAGCACTGACTGAAAGAAATGTAAATATATATTAAACATGTTTGTTGTATTTTTGAATGCTTTTTGGGGGTCATAAATATTTCCGCTTGGAAAATTCAATATCGGTTGTAGCTTCTCGATTTCTTTCTATCGGGAATTGATTTACTTCCGTATCCTGGTAGAATCATTTCATTTAAATGTTTACTTTAAACACATTAACAGGATTCACATAGTATGTATCTGATAAATCACCCAAATCAATATGGCTCTTTGTTGTATTTGTAAACGCTGGAAAGGCCATCTAGGAAATGAAAAGTAGACAAAATACAGCTATTAATAAATGTAAACAACCGCATAATATATGGCAATTAACTTATACAGCCATAAAATGGGGCTTTTATTCGTTTGTTTTCCTTCCATAGCAACATATGGTGGTGGAACATGGACAATGAAACGCATCTGCTGAAAAAAATACGTCAATGTCTTTTTTGAAACAAAGTGTTACAGAAGAATGAAGCAGCGTTACTCGAACTGTGATCTGCGGGTCCCCCCCCCCCCCCCTTTTTTTTTCCCCGTAGTAAGATATTTGTTGCTAATAGGAAAGCTATGTACTAAGCAGGATTGTAAGTCACTAGTAAACATATCTATAAATGAGGTTCAAAAAGGGGGGGGGCGGTTTTTCTGTTCATTTATGTATCTTCTTCTACCTTTCAGAGCATAGGACTTCAACAAACACTTTCCAAGTCGTTCTGTTTTTTGCCATTCTTTTAAGATCATTCCATGTCTTCCCCATCATCTTTATCTCTGCTTCTATCTGTCTTCTCCAAGAATTCTTTGATCTTCCTCTTTGTCTTTTCCCCTGGGGATTCCAAAAAGGCCTTTTGTGTAATACTCTCAGTTGGCTTCCGCAGTGTGTATCCTATCCAGCGCCATCGTCTTCGCTGTATCTCTTTATCCACTGGTATTTGACTAGTACATTTCCATAATTCTATGTTAGTGATTTTGTCCTGCCATTTCCATCCTTTTATTCTGCGTAAGCATCCATTAACTCTCTGGTGGCTAATTCTACCGATGTTTAACAAACACACACGGCTACAGAATGTACAAAAGTTCATTTATATTGCGTACACAACCGACTATAGATTACTACAGCTTGCGGACAGACAATGAAATCGGAAGGCCCGAGCAACAATGGGATTTCACTACCAACCATGCTCGCTCGATAAGATGAAGACGTCACATTGGTGGTTTTTCGTGAATTTCATGTCAGGTCTAAGTAGATCAATAGTAGGCTGTGGTCCGGTACCACTGTATGTGACTTTGTTAATCGCGAGAAGCTCTGATATGCAAGTATAAGGGATATGGCTTTGTGAGAAACATCATCATCATGTATCATACCGGTTGGCGTAGGCAATCATTTCCTTCCACAATCTTCTATCTACAGTGCGTTGTATCAGTTCTGTTGTTGACTGTTTTCCACGCCATGACACCAAGCTATTTAGTATTTTCTCTCCTTGTCATCCACGATCTCTATTTCCTTGTATAGCTAGTTGTATCCAAGTATTCCAACTTTCCATTTCTCATGATGTGCCCGAAAAATGTTGATTATTTCTTTCTGATGTTTTTTTAGGAGCTCCCCTTTTGTGTTGGCCTCTTTGAGAATTTCTTCATTGGTCTTTTTAGCTGTCCAGGGAACTTCCAACATTCTTCTGAGAAATCCCATCTCTGTGACCTATAATTGCTTTGCATTTGATTGTTAACTGTCCGTGATTCGCTTTCATTGGTCAGAATTGGCTCTATATAGCACCGACGAACTCTCTTTCTCACATCTTGTGACAGACACTTAGCACTTAGTACAAATGACATAATAATCTTCGAAAATGATATTAGTCACTGTATCAACGGATTTTACGTAAACCGTTCGGACAATTCCAAAATAATGCACAGTGAAACGTCTAAAAGAAAGAAGAACAGAAAAAAACGTTGACCCACGTAGATCGCGAAAGTCGTTGCGGTTGATTTAACTGCAAGCTGACACTCCTGCGCCATGAACGACGACATTCAGGTCAGACATATCCTGTTTTCATTTTAGACGCTATTTTAAGAAATCAGTTGCTAAATCTAACAGAAAGGGAAACAGCTTTCTTTAAATGTGGTTACTAAATAATAAACAAATATTTTTTTATATATTTGAATAAATGTAACTTTTATATAAATAGACATAGGTGATGCCTCAGCTGCAAAGTAACTGATTGCACGATATAACAAAGTAACTGATTGCACGATATAACAAAGTAACTAATTGCACGATATAACAAAGTAACTGATTACACGATATAACAAAGTAACTGATTACACGATATAACAAAGTAACTGATTGCACGATATAACAAAGTAACTGATTGCACGATATAACAAAGTAACTGATTGCACGATATAACAAAGTAACTGATTGCACGATATAACAAAGTAACTAATTGCACGATATAACAAATTAACTGATTACACGATATAACAAAGTAACTGATTACACGATATAACAAAGTAACTGATTGCACGATATAACAAAGTAACTGATTGCACGATATAACAAAGTAACTGATTGCACGATATAACAAAGTAACTGATTGCACGATATAACAAAGTAACTGATTGCACGATATAACAAAGTAACTAATTGCATGATATAACAAAGTAACTGATTGCACGATATAACAAAGTATAATAATATAAATAGACAGTATGAGTCAGATATAGCCACGTTGAAAAGGTTAGAAAAAAATTAGGGGAAAACGTTTAGCTTCTGAAATTGAAGTTAGAAAATTGTCACGTTACACAGAAATTGCTGAGCCTCTAAATATGAAATTGGAAAATAGTTAAAGTTAACTCTTGCAACTCTTAAATATGAAATTGGAAATAGTCAAAGTTAACTCTTGCAACTCTTAAATATGAAACTAGAAAATAATCAAAGTTAACTCTTGTAACTCTTAAATATGAAACTAGAAAATAGTCAAAGTTAACTCTTGCAACTCTTGAATATGAAAGTAGAAAATAGTTAAAGAGAACCATAATGTGATGTTGTCCTGAAAATAAATGGAGAAAATATTCAAAGAAAAAGACAGACAGACAGACAGTTAGAACGACAGAGACCGGCAGGCAGGAACGCAAGCACACACACACACACACACACACGCTCACACACACAACTGATACTCCTGACTTACATTAGAAAACAGTTGAAGGCACACACACATTGTCTGAAACTTAAATTAGAAACAATCAAAGACACACACTGGTATTCTCTTCAGTTTAACTACAAGAGCTGAAGCTGTAGAAGCAAAAGAAGACTTGAAACACGTGACTGCTACATTTTGTGTCCATCAATCATGACATTATTAAAAAATATATTTTAAAAACACTGCATGCAAATTAATGCCAAAAGAACAGCAGCAGCAACATCTGCATTAACCATCAACTTCAGTTAAACAGAAAAATATGACGTAAAAATGTTCACTAACGTTCTCGTGGATCGGTTTTCTATTGCATGATTTATATAACTCTCTAACACACTAGTAGCCGTGTTAAACCATTTACATGGCCCGTTAAGAAATAACAGTACTTTAGTATTTCCACATTTAAAATGGCAACACTCGAATGTATAATTTGTTAATTGTATGAAATATTCTTGATATATAAGTGTACGGTAATATATTCTTTTACAACATATGGCCCTTTTCGTCTTGTCAGACGATCTAGTGGAGGCTATTGTGTCTTTTTTGAGGGTTTGTTTTTGTCAACAGCTTCTCTCGTGACTAAATCTACCAATGTTGACAAATACACACGGCCACAGAATGAACAGTCAGGCCCACTGATCCACAGTTTTCCATCCATTTTATGAGTCATTTCTCTACTAAGTGTTGCCTTAGCACAGTCTCAAATGATGTTATACCGTTCCTTATACATGCTCTCCATGATGTGCGATCATACCTGATGTTCCCAGTCATTTTCACATATGGAGAAGTCTTTCAAAGATGATTTACAGATATCTCTATATCGTAGTTTGTTTTTTACAACAACACTTGTAAGTAAGTTAAAGTAAAGTACCCCCGTCACGCCAAGTGGCGTATAGGGAAATATGGTGTTAGTGACCCTATATTTTACAGACCTTCAGCACATTATTTTGGGGTAATGTGGTCGGTATTACGCCCGTGCTACTTTACTTTCCCATAAAAAAATCCGGTATCAATTTAAGGCTGGGTGAACCCGGAAGCCGTCGGTTGGGATCGAACCCTACCCCTTGTGCTTTGTAGTCCAGTTCACTAACCACTGAGCTATCGCGGCTGCCTAACAACACTTGTACTTTTAATAATTTCAGGGGGAAAAAACGTATTTATTCCCGCATTAGTCATGAATATATTCACTAACTCCTACAGGTTTCCTCTTAATACAGAAGTTTACTTTCAATGCGACCTAAATATTGTAAGTTAAACTAATCCATTTCCTCATTACATCAGAAAATAAACCAACAAATAAACTACAATAAACTGTCTTTATAATTTAATGTTATAATATTTTAAAAGACAGAGTCATTAAGTTTTGTATTCCGGCCCGCACCTTCCCCCCTCCCCCCAACAAAGTTACGCCACTGCCGAGCAATTTGTGCTAGAGGCGGGGTTCTCATAACATTCACTGAGACCACACATTTGATTCCACATTAGTCTTCAGCGTCGTCGGCTTGGGTGTCGATAAACTCATCACAGTCATCATTATCACCATCACAATCATCATTAATACAATCATCATTATCACAATCATCATTATCACTATCATCATTATCACGATCATCATTATCACCATCACAATCATCATTATCGCAATCACAATCATCATTAGCACAGTCACAATCATCAGTATCACCATCACAAGCATTAACACAATCATCATTATCACCATCACAATCATCATAATCATCATTATCACCATCAATCACAGTTATTGTCCGTGGCCTATAAAGATCAACTTTCGTGGCCTAATCATCATCAAAATGTTGTTGTTACCCTCAACCATCACAACACGGTTTCACCGCTTCTTAATCCTCAAATGTTATTCTTAAACAACACAGTTACATAAACCCACTTTCATCGCTTCCTCACCTCAAATGTTATTCTTAAACAATACAGTTACATACACCCACTTTCATCGCTTCCTCACCTCAAATGTTATTCTTAAACAACACAGTTACATAAACCCACTTTCATTGCTTCCTCACCTCAAATGTTATTCTTAAACAACACAGTTACATAAACCCACTTTCATTGCTTCCTCACCTCAAATGTTATTCTTAAACAACACAGTTACATAAACCCACTTTCATTGCTTCCTCACCTCAAATGTTATTCTTAAACAACACAGTTACATAACCCACTTTCATTGCTTCCTCACCTCAAATGTTATTCTTAAACAACACAGTTACATAAACCCACTTTCACAGCTTCCTCCTCCTCAAATGTTATTCTTAAACAACACAGTTACATAAACCCACTTTCATTGCTTCCTCACCTCAAATGTTATTCTTAAACAATACAGTTACATAAACCCACTTTCACCGCTTCCTCCTCCTCAAATGTTATTCTTAAACAACACAGTTACATAAACCCACTTTCATCGCTTCTTCATCATCGAATTTGTATTCTTGTCCATCACTTACTCAACTCATTACAAACTAAAGTTGTCCATTTGCGCACTCAATTCAACATTCGGACCCAACTTCAGCTCTTCAAACTCAATATAAACCGAAACGGAGAGAGAGAGAGAGATGGAGAGAGAGAGAGAGAGAGAGAGAGAGAAAGAGAGAGGGAGAACTACTTTGAAGTACTCTAAGAACATGGGCTACCCAATTGCATCTTAATTCGTTCTTCTTTTCGTCGTCTGTAATGATGAAGGTAACGGTCAAAATATATTTGGAGAAGACAGATGGAAGCAGAGATGACGAGGATGGAGAAGACATTGCACGATCTTAAGAGAATAGCAAGAAACAGAAGAGCTTAGGATAGAGAAGACATTGCACGATCTTAAGAGAATAGCAAGTAACAGAAGAGCTTAGGATAGAGAAGACATTGCACGATCTTAAGAGAATAGCAAGTAACAGAAGAGCTTAGGATAGAGAAGACATTGCACGATCTTAAGAGAATAGCAAGTAACAGAAGAGCTTAGGATAGAGAAGACATTGCACGATCTTAAGAGAATAGCAAGTAACAGAAGAGCTTCGGATAGAGAAGACATTGCACGATCTTAAGAGAATAGCAAGAAACAGAAGAGCTTAGGTAGAGAAGACATTGCACGATCTTAA
The DNA here is from genome assembly GCA_032433765.1 of Megaustenia siamemsis. Taxonomy (NCBI): domain Eukaryota; kingdom Metazoa; phylum Mollusca; class Gastropoda; order Stylommatophora; family Ariophantidae; genus Megaustenia; species Megaustenia siamemsis. The sequence continues at coordinate 61,180,820 of JAVIAB010000041.1, read as the reverse complement.
GAGAATAGCAAGAAACAGAAGAGCTTCGGATAGAGAAGACATTGCACGATCTTAAGAGAATAGCAAGTAACAGAAGAGCTTAGGATAGAGAAGACATTGCACGATCTTAAGAGAATAGCAAGTAACAGAAGAGCTTAGGATAGAGAAGACATTGCACGATCTTAAGAGAATAGCAAGTAACAGAAGAGCTTAGGATAGAGAAGACATTGCACGATCTTAAGAGAATAGCAAGTAACAGAAGAGCTTAGGATAGAGAAGACATTGCACGATCTTAAGAGAATAGCAAGTAACAGAAGAGCTTAGGATAGAGAAGACATTGCACGATCTTAAGAGAATAGCAAGAAACAGAAAGCTTAGGATAGAGAAGACATTGCACGATCTTAAGAGAATAGCAAGTAACAGAAGAGCTTAATAGTGTTTGTTAAAGAATATGATGTTATCAGTGTAACCTTTCTTTGAAGTTATTGTTCATGCTTGTGTTTTTAGAGATATAGTTTAAGAAAAGCTTTTGTCTGAGGCAGATGGACTTGGTAATATTTTACTAACTCGGATGGGTTACTGCTATATCAAAAGGGTACAAATTATGGCATGAAATTGACGTATTTATTTCAACGTTAACTGAAAGGTATCAGTTTCTTAACAAATGCAGTTAGTTAATAATCCAAGAAACAGGTGAAAATAATGATAATGAAAGAACATAAAAGTAAATATTTTAAACTAAATCATGCAACGTTACAATCGTTTATTTCTTTTGTGAGATTATTACTACTACTACTACTACTACTTACTACTACTACTACTACTACTACTACTACTATATATTACTACTACTACTACTACTACTACTACTATTATATTATTATTACTACTACTACTACTACTACTATTTTTTATTATTATTATTATTACTACTACTACTACTACTATTATTATTATTATTATTACTACTACTTACTATTTACTACTACTACTATTATTATTATTACTACTACTACTACTATTATTACTACTACTACTACTACTACTACTATTATTATTATTACTACTACTACTACCATTATTATTACTACTACTACTACTATTATTATTATTACTACTACTCTACTACTACTATTATTATTATTATTATTACTACTCTACTACTACTACATTATTATTATTACTACTACTACTATTACTACTACTACTACTATTATTATTATTACTACTACTACTAATACTACTATTATTATTAGTAATTTTATTATTATTATTAATTTTATAGAAATAATAATTATTATTTTAATCAGCGAATGAAGAGTTTTTCTGGAGTTGTAACAGTTACAGTGTATTCAGCTCTTTAATTCAGGAATTATGATCCTGGCATATGATGTTCATTGATTGTGTATCTCATTACAGTACTCGCCTGATATTCTATCCGTGGCACCAGTTTTACCGCTGTTGAGTATTCTCAATATCCACTCCACGATTAGTCACAGCACACTTTCATACTAGCAAACCCCATTAACTGCAGTCTCATACACTGCAGCATCCTGACTTTAATTTAATTTACATTTTGATATGTTTTAATTAGGAACAACGAAACAATTTTTTTGGTAATATGATAGGCACTTCACATTGTGAAGTCAGATAGTATTTCGGATGAAGCAAAATAATTCTGGAGTGAAAGGTATAGGCAATATCAACGCCATTTTTAAAATGCCAGTCTTCCTTTAACTTTGACGTTAGAATATATGTGCTGGACCAACTGTGGTCGATATGGCAGAACTAGAAACTCATATCTGATCGAGACATTAGATCACCTCACATTTGGGCTGACGGCACCACACAGCTGTTTTTTTATTTTTTATCTCAAAGTGACATTTTAGTTCTAATCTCTAGAATATATCGATGAAGACGTGTCGAGTCTTGAACATTGCTCTCATTCTTAAAACTGATATTTATAGAAGTGGTTTAAATCTGTGACAATGTTTTCTGGAAGTGGTTTAAATCTGTGACAATATTTTATAGAAGTGGTTTAAATCTGTGACAATGTTTTCTAGAAGTGGTTTAAATCTGTGACAATATTTTCTAGAAGTGGTTTAAATCTGTGACAATATTTTCTTAAAGTGGTTTAAATCTGTGACAATATTTTCTAGAAGTGGTTTAAATCTGTGACAATATTTTCTAGAAGTGGTTTAAATCTGTGACAATATTTTCTAGAAGTGGTTTAAATCTGTGACAATATTTTCTAGAAGTGGTTTAAATCTGTGACAATATTTTATAGAAGTGGTTTAAATCCGTGACAATGTCTTCTAGAAGTGGTTTAAATCTGTGACAATATTTTCTAGAAGTGGTTTAAATCTGTGACAATATTTTCTTAAAGTGGTTTAAATCTGTGACAATGTTTTCTAGAAGTGGTTTAAATCTGTGACAATATTTTCTAGATGTGGTTTAAATCTGTGACAATATTTTCTAGATGTGGTTTAAATCTGTGACAATATTTTCTAGAAGTGGTTTAAATCTGTGACAATATCTTCTAGATGTGGTTTAAATCCGTGACAATATTTTCTAGTAGTTGTTTAAATCTGTGGCAAACGCACACAGAATGTGAAATAGTTTAGCTACGATAAATATTTAGGTATATGATGATATGTTAGTAGTTAATGCCAGAAGCAAAAAGCTTAAAGATGATCAAATCTGATAATTTTGGAGGATGCAATACTCATTTTTGAAACCACAAAGGTTTTTTCTTTCTAATTTCTGATTCTGTATTTTATCTTCATGGAAAGATGATGAGGAAATCAACTAAAGCACCGCTGACAAATTACTGTGATCTAGTAGGCGTATAAGAGGACTTATCTACCAACAGAGGAGCTGGAGTCGTCAGTCTCGGGATTTGATGAGGAGAGGATCTGAGCACTTATGGACATGTTCAGAGTGAAGTGATGATGACCCGCAAATGACACAATAACTACTGTGATTAACAAACTACGTCAAAATAACCTGGCTAAGGAGACAAGGATTATTGCAGTTCTCGTAGTCGGGCAGTTTATTGATACAGATGAACTAGTACTGCATCACTTCTGGAATGGGCATATTCCAATCTTACTAACAGAGCACGGGAAAGCAGGAAAGCAAATGAAATGGCCACCTCGACAATTAGAGCCTGAGCCAACGGCTTATGTCGGCCCCTTGGCACTCACTCATCATCGTGGCTTGTGACGGCCCGCACTCACTCATCATCCTGGCTTGTGTCGGCCCGTGGCACTCACTCATTATCATGGCTTGTGTCGGCTCGTGGCACTCACTCATCATCGTGGCTTGTGTCGGCCCGTGGCACTCACTCATCATCGTGGCTTGTGTCGGCCCGTGGCACTCACTTATCATCGTGGCTTGTGTCGGCCCGTGGCACTCACTCATCATCGTGGCTTGTGTCGGCTCGTGGCACTCACTCATCATCGTGCTTGTGTCGGCCCGTGGCACTCACTCATCATCGTGGATTTGTGTCGGCCCGCACTCACTCATCATCATGGCTTGTGTCGGCTCGTGGCACTCACTCATCATCGTGGCTTGTGTCGGTCCGTGGCACTCACTCATCATGATGGCTTGTGGCACTCACTCATCATCGTGGCTTGTGTCGGCCCGCACTCACTCATCATCATGGCTTGTGTCGGCCCGTGGCACTCACTCATCATCATGGCTTGTGTCGGCCCGCACTCACTCGTCATCATGGCTTGTGTCGGCTCGTGGCACTCACTCATCATCGTGGCTTGTGTCAGCCCGTGGCACTCACTCATCATCGTGGCTTGTGTCGGCCCGTGGCACTCACTCATCATCGTGGCTTGTGTCGGCCCGCACTCACTCGTCATCATGGCTTGTGTCGGCTCGTGGCACTCACTCATCATCGTGGCTTGTGTCGGCTTGTGGCACTCACTCATCATCGTGGCTTGTGTCGGCCCGCACTCACTCGTCATCACGGCTTGTGTCGGTCCGTGGCACTCACTCATCATCGTGGATTGCGTCGGCCCGCACTCACTCATCGTCATGGCTTGTGTCGGCTTGTGGCACTCACTCATCATCGTGGCTTGTGTCGGCCCGCACGGCTTGTGTCGGTCCGTGGCACTCACTCATCATCATGGCTTCTCCGACCCGTGGCACTCACTCATCATTATCCCTATTACCAGTACACGGAATCTCTTTTAGCTGCCTTGAATCCACAGTGACGTCACTTATCTGTGTTTGTCCAGCGATCGCATCTCAGTCTCCAATTGAGAATGTTAACTGAATGTACTCTACGCTGCATCACCGTTAACAGCCATCTGTGATAATCTACAGCATTCAGCCCGATGCATCCGACTTCAGAATGACATTTACATGTGACGTTACGTATGATTTCCCCCCTCGATCGCTGCTCGCACGGCCAGTCCAGTTTTCTTGTTTCCAGGGTGAGCATTGGAAGGTGGAGTTAGATTTGGTTAAAGGATCCTACCTTCTGCAGTCAACTAGGAGTCACTTATCGTTTTGCCTCAAGCAATGTATGGTGTTTCATTAGTTGTCATGTCTACTTATAACTCTATATTTCTCTCACATTCATCATCATCATCATGTGCCATACCGGTTGGCGTAGGTGATCATGTCCATCCACAATCTTCTATCTACAGTACATCGTATCAGTTCTGTTGTTGACCGTTTTCCATGCCATGATACCAAGCTATCCAGTATTTTCTCTCTTTGTCGCCCGCGATCTCTCGTTCCTTTTATTTTGCCGGTTGTAACCAAGTATTCCTACTTTCCTCTTCTCATGATGTGCCCGAAAAATGTTGATTGCTTCTTTCTGATGTTTTTTTAAGAGTTCCCTTCTTGTGTTGGCCATTTGAGAACTTCCTCATTGGTTTTTTTAGCTGTTCAGGGAACTTTCAACATTCTTCTGAGAAATCCCATCTCTGTGGCCTCTAATTGTCTTTTCATTTGTCTCTCACATTCAAGGTGGTTAAATTACATTAATACTAAATGTCACTGTGGTTAAATATCGGGTCCATTACACTAAAACTGATCTTTATTCATTGTGGTTAAATATTTGGTATTTCAAATTAGATTCTGTTTAATTTTTTTTTGGGTTAAATTTTGGGTATTTTAAATTAGAACCAATCTTATTCTTTGTGGTTACACATTAGATATTTTACATACATTTTAAAGATTTTTGTGTGTGGTTAAACAATGGGTATTTTACACTTCAACATGTTGTATTCTTTGCATTTAAAAGTTGTGCATTTTAAATTAGAACTTATATTCGTTGTGGTCAAACACTGTGGTATTATACAATACAAATTGTTTCATTAGTTATGGTTAAACTTTTAATAATTCTTCTAATATTTTACGTTAGAACTTCTTTTATAAGTCATTTTTAAAAAATCATTTATTCATCCAAGTATTACTTTAGTGGAACGAAATGAACACACAGAAACAATAAAATCACAAAATGCACATTTATGTGGGGTGTCGTGAACTAGAACCACTCAAAGTAAATATCATTTAAAAGAATAAGAGGAAAGTAGTTCAACGATATTCATTATTGTTACAAGATCACAATGATTATATGTGAAATACCGCTTCGAGATTAAAGCACTCAGCAGTTAATACGTGATTGTTGAGCTTTCAACAAAAGTGCGTTGCAAGAAATTCCCTTCAGATTGTGGAAAAACAAACAAAAAAACACTGACATATAGTCCCAAGAATATTAATTATTTATATTTGTTTATCACTTTGTCCTTTGCTTCACTGAAATCATCGTTGCTATTATACGGGGATGTTCAATTCTTTGACAAAGTGTGACGTCTTATTTACGACTTTATTTTCGCTGCGCGGTTTGATTTTAAAAATCGGAATGTTGAAGATGGATGTATAGCTGAAAGTTGGAAGGATATGCTGACAGATATTATGATACGGACTAGATATAGATATTGATATTCGCGGAGGTAGGTCTACCATTGCTTCATGTACAGAAAATATTGTTACTTTATCTTGCATGCAGGAAAAAGCGAATAAACATTGCATAACAGCATCAAGGAAGGAAGGAAGGAGGAAGGAAGGAAGGAAGGAAAGGAAGGAAGGAAGGAAGGAAGGAAGGAAGGGAAGGAAGGAAGGAAGGAAGGAAGGGATGGAAGGCAGAATGAGATGAAGGAGAGGGAGGGGTGGAGGAGGGAGGGAGGGAGGGAGGGAGGAAGGAAGGAAGGGAAGGAAGGAAGGAAGGAAGGAAGGAGAAGGAAGGAAGGAAGGAAGGAAGGAAGGAAGGAAGAATCAGTGACCTTTGGACAGTCAAAATTGTAGTGTTCTCCAGTTTCGTGCGGGTGCTCACACAGTGGACATGATGGAGTTTGTTTTGTTGTCTTTTATTGATGTGGTTCTTCAGTGGTACATGACAGACTCCCAGTCTGAAGTTGGTGATTTAGTCTCTTCCCTCGCCATGGGTTCAAACACTTTCTTCCTGTTTCTCCCATTGCCTACTCTTCCTGTTTCTCCCATGGCTTACTCTTCCTGTTTCTCACATGGCCAACTCTTCCTGTTTCTCCCATGGCCTACTCTTCCTGTTTCTCCCATGGCCTACTCTTCCTGTTTCTCCCTGCCCTACTCTTCCTGTTTCTCCCATGGCCTACTCTTCCTGTTCTCCCATTGCCTACTCTTCCTGTTTCTCCCATTGCCTACTGTTCCTGTTTCTCCCATTGCCTACTCTTCATGTTTCTTCCATGGCCTATTCCCGTTTCTCCTATTGCCTACTCTTACTGTTTATCCGATCGCCTACTCTTCCTGTTTCTGCCATGGCCTATCCATTCATCTATACTTTTCTACTGTTGGCAGTTCATGATTTGTTTCGCTTGTGTCTTCTCTATCACCCTTTTAAGAAACGCTGGCTGGTTATGAACTTTTACACCGCACGTATTAGGTAGGAAGTAGTTAAAAACATGTTATTCTTTGTCAAACATCATTTAGCTCTCTTGTCACAATTAAAATATGAACCGCATAAATCCTTATGTTTTTTTAAAATGTCAACAACATCCAACACCCACTTCACAAATTAATCACAAATTTGGAACAAAAATAACAACAGACACGCGCAATTTTGTTAGTAGAAACGCAAATAATGAAAGTAAACGCCATCTAATGGCTTAGACCTTGTAGGCTAATATTTGTTTACTTCGATGACATAAAAACTGGTACAGGAAAAAACTTTCAGAAATACTGACAACCTTTTCCTGAATTAAAAGCAAACAAAGTTCAAACTGAAAGTAGGAATTTCAAGTGAGAAGTGTTTTCATGTTTTTAACGTGTTTTCTCCTATGTTAAAGAGACACTACACATATATGATGCGTTTCTTGCATAGATCTAAGCTATACATAAGATAAGTAAATTAAAGATGTTACTGTTATAAATGGGTGTATATATATATATATATATATATGAACTTTAACATGTCATCTGCATAGCTTGTATTTTATTCTCTGCCTCTACTGCAAGGGTCCGTTTTTTTCACATCAAACGCATTTAAACAACAACAACAACATAATAATGTTACAAGGATACGAGCGAACCTGATTTTAGGGTTAAGAATGAGATTATTATTTATCCAAATATTTCTTTCTGAACCTTGCAAGGGCTGTTGTAGTTTGCGCTGTTCTAGCCACGGTTTCGAACTTTTATCGATGACGATCTTAAGTATTGACATTTGCCCAACTGTTTCTGCTGCTTCTTTGTTATTTTTTTTTTTTTATTTTATTTTATTTTTATTATTATTATTATTTTTTTGTGGGGGGGGGGGGGGAGGGTTGCAACTATACCGCAAGAACAAATCTATGTCAATAAAAATGAGAAAGAGAGTTCATCGGTGCTATTTAGAACCAATTCTGACTACGGAAGCGAATCATGGACATTAGACAAACAAATGAAAAGACGATTAGAGGCCACAGAGATGGGATTTCTCAGAAGAATGTTGAAAGTTCCCTGGACAGCTAAAAAGACCAATGAGGAAGTTCTCAAAGAGGCCAACACATCGGACGACAGAGAGAGAAATACTGGATGGCTTGGTTTCATGGCATGGAAAACAGTCAACAACAGAACTGATATGATGCACTGTAGATAGAAGATTGTGGAGGGACATGATCACCTACGCCAACCGGTACGGCACATGATGATGATGATACCGCAAGAGTTATTGATCATCAGTTTTTTTGGTTCTGTTCAGCATTGCTCTCCATGACATATCATCATCATCATTGAATGCCGTCACCCCATCGAAGGTTGGCTACCATGGAGCGCCATTCCACTCTGTCTCTTGCTTTGATGGTGCAGATTATCATAGGTTGACTTGTCCATCTTTTGATGTTACTCGTCCATGTTAGTCTTGGTCTGTCTCTTTTACCTAGTATTTTCCCTTCCAATATTACTTTTATTAGGCTGTTGTGACTTTTAACATGCCCCCAAAATTTCATTTGTCTTGTTCTACTTATGTTTAGTAGTTCTCTTTTCATTTTTAGCTGTTTTAAAACTTCATCGTTTATGGTTTTATTTTCTTCTCATCCAATTCTACATATTCTTCATGACATATGCAGCGATTGTTTTAACTGAACCTTGTATAAGTTCTGTTCTTATTCTGTTCATCGACGTATAATTAGCAACCCTGCTAAGCACGGACATTGATGCACAATTATGTTTCACAGAAATGGTGTTTACAATTCTTAATTGTCATTAACATCATTGTTCATTCTCTGGTTTTACCAGATCTGTAGATCCAGTGCCGTTTTTTTTTCTCTTCTCCTTGTCCGTCTCGAGGTAACTTCAGGAAACATTTTAAAATGCTAGGCTTGCATTCCTTCATCTTGGATATTCAACTTTTGTTGTTGCAAAGTAGCTCTTCTCTCTCTCTCTCTCTCTCTCTCTCTCTCTCTCTCTCTCTCTCTGCGATCAAGACTCAATCAGAGTAGGATTCCAGACTCTCTCATGAAGTCAGCTGTCTGTATATTCAGCTGTTTCTTGAAGCCTTTCCGGTCAGCGGTAGTTTCTATCATAATTAGAGTCATTTAAATCCAGTCTCATTAATTACTTGTTAAAACGTTGCACTGTGGTCTGCGCCGGTGGCCCAGTGCATCCGATTTCAACAAGCATTTTATTCAGGTTTGCATTCCTTAGCCTTTGATTGTCCCCAATATTCCTGCAAGGCAGCAGATTGTCTTTTCTGTAGGAGGATTCTGCCCTTAGATGGTCGACCCTCCCAGGAGCACCAAACGTAAACAAGCGTCCATCTTGGTGCGTCCCGCAAAGTAGCTTTAATACCCTTTCACTAGCTTTATCTTGGTTTCCATTTTGGTCCCTACCCACTTATTAACTTGATGTAAGCCCTGAATGGAAAGGCATTGCCAGGACTTTTTGTTTTTGTTTTTGAGGCGAACATACCATTTCAATGTGCAACCGGCAAGATCGGCCTAACGCTAAACTTTCTACCAAATCAAATCTTAATTACCTAGTGAAAATTAATCATAGACCAGCAACTACGGTAATTTCTATTCTTTAGGGCTTCACAATTTACAATTGTGACAAACATCAAAGAAATTCGCCGCTTTAAGAAAACTGCAGCTGCAAGATATTTGTTAACTATACATTTAAAGGGTCTTTTGCATTCTAATAACATTTGGAAAATTTCAACAGTCTTTAACAAATCTTTACTGCGTAATAGCGTTTTGAAGTTGGGCACATGATTTGAAACGAACTATAACAATGTGGATATATCAGGAAAAAATAAATGCAAATTGACAAAAATATATGCACCTACAAATTATCTAAAAGTATTTCGTGGTATTGTTTTCAACCTGTGTATATTGTTTTCATCCTGCATATCATATTTTCAGGGCGCCGCGATAGCTCAGTGGTTAGTGAATTGGACTACTTGGCTTTCGGGTTCACCCAGCCTTAAATGGGTACCGGATTTGAGAAAGTAAAGCGGCATGGGCGCAATACCGACTAAATTACCCCAAAAATCACGCCCCGAAGGTCTATAAAAAGTATGGCCACTAACACCATATTCTCTATACGCCACTTGGCGTGACGGGGCTCTTTACTTTTTTTTAAAAATATCATATGTTAACCTTGTTTATCATGTTTTCACCACTACAGAAATCAGAAGCAAAAGATGATGCAGAAATCATTACCTTCAAATACAGGAGTTTATTGAGACATATCACCACTCCCACTGCCTGGGATCTAATATATGTGCTTGCCTATCTCAAATCCTATGTAAATTAGCATTACAAGAAAATTTTCAATTTGAGGAATTGCAGCTCTGTAAACGTTATTCATTTATATTCTCCAAACACCATTTTACTTTTACCTCCTAAACAATGTTACCCATTTACATTCTCCAAAGATATCTTACCTTCTAATAATGTTACCCATTTATTTACTTCATACTTTTGGTATCTTTCTCTCCGTTTACGTCTTACACTTCGACTTCGCTAGTTGTCACAAAATATATTGCAGCTCATCCGTCTCACATCGCGGCCAGAAACAAAGATGACGATAGTCACCTCACGATGTTGACATTAAAACTTTTTTTTTTTTGTGGGGGGGGGGGGGGGGGGAGAGACCTTTAGCCTCATTTAGAAAGTTCTCGCTACGCTTCTTAACTGCTCATAGTATTTTCAATATTCTTCTATAAACGTGTGGCCTCCAACGGTTTACTTGTCTGCACCCCGATTGTCCAAGATTTACTACCATAGGTCACGGTCGGCTCAACATAGAACTATAGAACTCCCTTTTTATCACTCTTCCTCTCTCTCTTCACTCATCCACTATCTCGTCAAAAATTGTACCATAATATTTTTCGTTCTGTGGAACACAACCGTTGTCTGGGCTGTTCTGCACCATTTAGTGTAAAAAATCGACCTTACAAGGTTAAAATCGACCTCAGGTGTATGGAGAATTCATTGACTTGTTTCATTATTATTTATGTACAATTAATTAGTAGTCTGAGAAGTAAGATCAGAAACGAAGAGTTGAGAAAAAAGCTATGAATAATCTCAGAAATAGAATATATAAAGAAACAGATAAAATGGTTTGGCCGGCCACGTGACAAGGTAGAAATTTAGAAACGCAACACAACGAGCCTTCAATAAACATTGCAAAAACACTAGACCCAAGGGCCGACCACGAAAAGATGGATTGACGGAATATTAGAAACACTAGAAAAAAGGTTGCATAATAGCAGCAGAGGCGAACAGAAGAGCAACATACCGCAAATTATATCTCCTCTCGGCGCTGAAAGGCAAATGAGGAAAGAAATAAGAAAAATAATGAGTAATTTATAGACATACGGAGACGCGATAGCTCAGTGGTTAGTGAACTGGATTACCACGGACAAGGGGTAGGGTTCGATCCCAACCGACGGCTTTCGGGTTCACCCAGCCTTAAATGGGTACCGGATTTTTTTCTGGGAAAGTAAAGCAGCACGGGCGTAATACTGACCACATTACCCCAAAAATCATGTGCTGAAGGTCTGTAAAATATAGGGTCACTAACACCATACTTCCCTATCCGCCACTTGGCGTGACGGGGTACTTTACTTTACTTATACACATACACGTCCTTGCGCAGGAGAGTTTGTCAGTCTACAAATATAGATTCCAGATTTGAATAAAATGTTCTTGTAGTCCTTTCCTATCAATAAAATATTATCTACTATACCCTTCTGTACGAGTATGCAACTATTCATAGATATTTATTTTGATTATGTTTATCCATAGCACTCTATAACTTTATATTTATAAGTTTGTTGAATTTGACTTTATAAGATAATTTAACATTTTGAATTTATGGTAGCCTCCGCCAGTCATAGTTGACTATGGATTTTTCAGCGCTCCTAGAAATGTTTTTTTTGTTTCTTTCGTCGTGTATTCTATTGTTCTATGAATCTGTCTGCTTCTTGTTTGAGTTGGAGCTTTAGAGTGTTTCCAAAGATTGCAGTCTGCGACTATTTCTTCCCAGGCTGTAGGGTTTATGTTCAGAGTCTTCATGTCGCGTTTACACGCGTCTACAAATCAAAGTTTTGGGCGCCCACTAGTCCTTTCGCCATCTGCTAGTTGCCCGTAGAGTATATCTTGTGGTGTGCAGCCATATTTTTGATTTTTTAAATAGATAATAATATTAACAACAACAATAATTACTATAATAGTGTTCACATATTTAACTAATTATTACACTTGAAATTATAGTAATCTTTTTGTTGATTAAATCAGTCTTATATTAACTTATCATGTTGATTACATCTACTTCTTTTTCTCTGCTGCATCATTTGCCTTTCAGCGCTGAGGGAAGAAAATATTTGCGGTATTTTGCCCTTCTGTTGGCCACTGCTGCTATTATATTTCCTAGTGTTTCTAATATTCCATCAATCCGTCTGTTTCGTGATTGGCCCTTGAGATTGCATCCATCATTGCATTAATATTAGAACTGATTATATCAACACAAGCACTACACTGTGTACTTGTTACATATGAAAAAAAAAGTAAAGTACCCCCGTCATATAGGGAATATGGTGTTACTGACCATAAATTTTACAGACTTTCGGCACATGATTTTTAGGGTAATGTGGTCGGTATTACGCCCGTGCCGCTTTAATTTCCCAGAAAAAAATCCGGTACCCATTAAAAGCTGGGTGAACCGGAAGCCGTCGGTTGGGATCGAACCCTACCTCTTGTTCTTTGTAGTCCAGTTCACTAACCACTGAGCTATCGCGGTTCCCACTTGTTACATCTACCTATAGTAATATTTTGTTAATTACGCACCAATACATATATTACTTTTTGTATTGATTACATCAACAATTATCGTCATCCTTTAAAATAGGTCGGTCATGTAAAAACGATGTAATGACCCAAAAAAGATAATTATGTAGGAGGTCAAGGTAAAGAAATGCATTAAAATACGAAGTTGCAGTAAAGCTGATTGTAAAGAAGAGCTGAACAAAAACTTTGTGGCTGCAGTAAAGCTGATTGTAAAGGAGAAATGAACAAAAACTGTGAAGCTGCAGTAAAGCTGATTGTAAAGGAGAAATGAACAATAAAAATGCAAAGTTGCAGTAAAGCTGATTGTAAAGGAGAACTGAACAAAAACTGTCAGGCTGAAGTAAAGCTGATTGTAAAGGAGAAATGGAAAAATGATAGTATGGTTAAAGCTTTACGTAATTAATAGACGACACAAATCTGAACCACGTTTCGGCTCAACAGGCCTTCAGCAGGAACAAACAAACAACACACACACAGATAAATAATACAAAAAAGTTGTTTCTTACATTACATTTATTCCTTATAGTGAACGTGCAGGTGGACGAAAAGGTAGATAAGACAGCCAAGGTAAGAAGGAAGGAAGACAGAAGTACAATGATGCAGATGGATATATGGACTGTCAAACGAACGGACAGACGGACAAACAATGGATGTCCAGATAGACAAACGAAGAGACACGCAAATTAAGCGAATACTCACGAAAATAGATAAGAGCTACACGCACTATTCAAACAAACATGATGTTATTAACTGACCTTGTAAGTAAACAGAAACAGCAACTGAATCAACAATGCTGAGCACAACAAACACACATGGCAGTGGAAGTGAAAATAATGCCCGGAAGTTAGAGAAACTGACGAAACATGCGCAGTAACTCGCACACACGGTCGATACTTTCCTATTGTCACATCGACTGTTGCGTGGGGGGTGAAGCCACTGTGGGGACTTGTTTCTGTTCCCATGCAACGTTTGTTTTCTTTGTTACAGTTCAAAGGTGTTGCAGTAGTTAATAACATACACGTGTTTAAATTGCAGTTCATGCCGCATGCAACGTGTACTTGTAGATGAAGTATCACATCAGTGGTTCTCATATTATAAGGAGAAGGACTTTAGATGAATAAAGATCGTTCTGGCGCGCTGTACTTTTATTTGAAATTATGGCAATAAATCTTGGACAAATATACAGTGTTCGATAAAGAATTTACCCTTTCCTTTATTTATTATACAGATGACCAGTGTGTGCAGAGACTTGTAAGAAGCACTTACTTAGATTGTAACTGAAGCATAAATGTTTACGGTGAAATACTAGGATGTGCGCATACACACAGATGTTCCAAGACGGCCACAAAACAACAGAAAGCATTTTGTGCTGTGGAATACGTATCGAGTATGGGAGGAAATAGTTATGGAAGGCCCCGGTATCACTGCAAACGAATTATAATCTATAAATCCTCAACCGTCTGTGCCAGTGGATCGTCCGAATTAATATCACATCTCCCAAAAAAAAATAATAAATAAAGCAGCTGCAGTCCCCGTCATAGCAGTCTCAGCATACGCTAAAAGACACAAGGCGAAACCACACAGATAGTGATCACAGACATCCCGTTACACGATATAATCATTCATCGTAAGCAATCGGAATATCGAAACACAATCAAAACGGATGAAGCGCACAGCTCACGGTGTGCACCGAGCTCTTAACCAAATAGCTCCGGCAGCAAGTTGGACTTGGAATATGAGGAAACTGTAACATGAAACACTTTTCAGACACAGCCTTTGAGGAAATATCTATCTACCAATCTATCTTTCGTTCGCCTAACATATTGTCTATATCTGCAATGTCGTCTCCTGCATACATTTTACTGTCGTTTGTAATTCTTGCAGTGACCCATATAGTTTTGTCTGTAGTGTTGTGTCTATGGACCAATGGATTTTCCTTAGTCTACTATATTCAGTGCAGTCTTGAAGTATATGTTCAGCAGTCTGGGGCGCCTGTCCACATGTACAAATAGTTTAGATGCTGATCTTGAATTTTGTATACATGTTACTATGGAGTCGATTGTGTCCTGTTCTGAGGCGTATAATGATAACTTGTTCATATCTATTCATATTATGAAAGGTATCCTGATTTGGGGCTTGTGGTCCTCTGATTGATTTGATTATCTGTTTCTTATGATGGTATGTAACCGGTGAGGAAAAAAACTATCGATTAGATATCAGCTGTGTCACGAAGGGCGCCCATTTTGAATCTTGTAACATAGTATAAAAGACTCTGAACTATTAAATTACCTTTGGTATAAAGAGTATCTACATATCACATCAGGCGAACCGACAATAAATTATTATTTTTTTAAAATGTACATTCTTTTTCTGACACGCTGTACAACAAATTGAAACATGTGTGTTGGTGACAGGCGTTAGTTCTCATCTCAAAGTAGCCTTTTATTTATAATCTTGGACACTTTGCTGCATTCTTGGATGAAGTTGACCTGATGCTGGCAGATTCCACTCATCCTTGAAGCTGATATTTTATTAGGCTGATTTCTGTTTGTGACATGACACACACACACAAAACGTCAGAATTAACGAAGCTAAAGTCAATTTATGTTTGGATGATTGTGTAGTAACCATTGCTTGTAACAAAATGATTCTCGTGCTTGGAAAAAAAGATGCCCCCGCGATCGACCCAGCCGCTGGAAGAAATGGGTACCAGGGTATAACACTCTGGAAAGGTGAGGAATGCCGTCTCGCATCGTGAGTTTTGATGCTTGAAGCGACACTGTACAGAAGTCATCGAACATTTCTGGATTGGCAACCCAGCACATGTGGGTGAAAACTCGCGTGCTAAGACGCTGATTAGGAAAAATCCCTCTACTAGACGTACAATCTGACATATATCTGGGTAGTAATATAGATAAAGAGGGAGGAACAAAAAATGATACCAAAATAAGGATATCAAAAACAAGAAGAGCTTTTGTTGCACTGGGAAACATATGGAAATCCAAAGAAATTCGGTTAAATACACAAATAAAAATGTTAAACTCAAATGTTAAGTCGGTCCTATTATATGGCTGTGAAACATGGAGAACAATAAAATTGACAACCATGAAGATACAGACTTTCATTAATGGATGCTTACACATAATAAAAGGATGGAAATGGCAGGACAAAATCACTAACATGGAATTATGGAAATGTACCAGTCAAACACCAGTGGATAAAGAGATAGAGCGAAGACTATGGCGCTGGATAGGACACACACTACGGAAGTCAACTGAGAGTATTACACAACAGGCCCTTTTTTGGAATCCCCAGGGGAAAAGACAAAGAGGAAAACCAAAGAATTCTTGGAGAAGACAGATAGAAGCAGAGATGAAGATGATGGGGAAGACATGGAATGATCTTAAAAGAATAGCAAGAAACAGAACGACTTGGAAAGTGTTTGTTGGAGACCTATGCTCCACAGGGAGCTGAAAGGTAGAAAAAAAAGAGGAAGAAAACGCTGATTCAAGTCTCGTACTTTACCTACACCTTAGTCGGCGCACCTATGAATGCGCCCGGAGTGCAGTGAAGATAATCCTACCATTATTAACTTGCCAGGGACAGTTAACATGAGTGAAAAGTTGTTAGTGTTACGACTTCTGAAATCTGTTTGTTACCCTTAATTTCATCAATATGAACACTACCTCGCAGTAATTAAGAACGTCCAGCTGGTATTTAGTTTCAGCAAATCAGCACGCATGAACCAACTTTAACTACAGAACAGTAATTTTGTTTCAGCTCGAAATGGTGCCGGTGAAACAACAACAAAACAACACAGCGGCTGATTAGACTAAGTGTACTCGTATAAATTACCATAATCTACGAAATAATGTTTGGTCTACGGTGTAGCAAAATATAAATCAAAAGAAAACTAGGTTACGTCAGTCAACTAAATAATCGACCAATCAACTAAAACGTTCAATTTAAAAAAAAAACGGAAAAAATAACCCAGCAACCATCAATCAATCAACAAAAGAACCACCAAATAATAAAAGAAAAGTATTTGACAAACTAAGCACAGCCGACTGTTTTAATTTCAAAGTAACATATAAGTTCTAATCTTGAGAATGTAGCATCATAGCGGTATTTGTCATCAAAGTAACATATAAGTTCTAATCTTGAGAATGTAGCATCATAGCGGTATTTGTCATCTCAAAGTAACATATAAGTTCTAATCTTGAGAATGTAGCATCATAGCTGTATTTATCATCTCAAAGTAACATATAAGTTCTAATCTTGAGAATGTAGCATCATAGCTGTATTTATCATCTCAAAGTAACATATAAGTTCTAATCTTGAGAATGTAGCATCATAGCTCTATTTGTCATCTCAAAGTAACATATAAGTTCTAACCTTGAGAATGTAGCATCATAGCTGTATTTATCATCTCAAAGTAACATATAAGTTTTAATCTTGAGAATGTAGCATCATAGCTCTATTTGTCATCTCAAAGTAACATATAAGTTCTAATCTTGAGAATGTAGCATCATAGCTCTATTTGTCATCTCAAAGTAACATATAAGTTCTAACCTTGAGAATGTAGCATCATAGCTGTATTTATCATCTCAAAGTAACATATAAGTTCTAACCTTGAGAATGTAGCATCATAGCTCTATTTGTCATCTCAAAGTAACATATAAGTTCTAATCTTGAGAATGTAGCATCATAGCTGTATTTATCATCTCAAAGTAACATATAAGTTCTAACCTTGAGAATGTAGCATCATAGCTCTATTTGTCATCTCAAAGTAACATATAAGTTCTAATCTTGAGAATGTAGCATAACTGTATTTGTCTACTAAAAGTAACATATAAGTTCTAATCTTGAGAATGTAGCAACATAAATGGATAAAGATGTCATGAGTCTAGTACATTCCACGCATTCTTAAATTTGATATTTTATGGATGTGGTTCTAATTTGTGACATCAGATACACATACACAAAAAAGTTTCTTTTTTTTTTTTTTTTTTGGTTAGCAAAAGCAACAATGTATATATGAATTATATTTAGTAGTTAATTCTCGTAATAAAAAGATAAAAAATGGTAAATTTGAGAGTTTCGAGATATGCAAGTTTTGAATTTGAGAGTTTCGAGATATGCAAGTTTCAATTTGAAAGTTTCGAGATATGCAAGTTTCAATTTGAGAGTTTCGAGATATGCAAGTTTTCATTGAGAGTTTCGAGATATGCAAGTTTTAATTTGAAAGTTTCGAGATATGCAAGTTTCAATTTGAGAGTTTCGAGATATGCAAGTTTCAATTTGAGAGTTTCGAGATATGCAAGTTTTAATTTGAAAGTTTCGAGATATGCAAGTTTCAATTTGAGAGTTTCGAGATATGCAAGTTTCAATTTGAGAGTTTCGACAAATGCTAGTTTAAATTTGAGAGTTTCGAGATATGCAAGTTTCATTTGAAAGTTTCGAGATATGCAAGTTTCAATTTGAAAGTTTCGAGATATGCAAGTTTCAATTTGAAAGTTTCGAGATATGCAAGTTTCAATTTGAAAGTTTCGAGATATGCAAGTTTCAATTTGAGAGTTTCGACAAATGCTAGTTTAAATTTGAGAGTTTCGAGATATGCAAGTTTCAATTTGAAAGTTTCGAGATATGCAAGTTTCAATTTGAAAGTTTCGAGATATGCAAGTTTCAATTTGAAAGTTTCGAGATATGCAAGTTTCAATTTGAAAGTTTCGAGATATGCAAGTTTCAATTGAAAGTTTCGACAAATGCTAGATTAAATTTGAGAGTTTCGAGATATACGCAAGTTTCAATTTGAAATTTCGAGATATGCAAGTTTCAATTTGAGAGTTTCGACAAATGCTAGTTTAAATTTGAGAGTTTCGAGATATGCTAGTTTCAATTTGAGAGTTTCGAGATACGCAAGTTTCAATTTGAGAGTTTCGAGATATGCAAGTTTCAATTTGAAAGTTTCGAGACATGCAAGTTTCAATTTGAGAGTTTCGAGACATGCAAGTTTCAATTTGAAAGTTTCGAGACATGCAAGTTTCAATTTGAAAGTTTCGAGACATGCAAGTTTCAATTTGAAAGTTTCGAGACATGCAAGTTTCAATTTGAAAGTTTCGAGATACGCAAGATTCAATTTGAAACCACACAAATGTTTATATTTTGAGACGTAACCTCTTCTAATGTGTTTGTATATGCAGCAGGAAGAATGTATGTGCACTGTATATGCCAGGATAGACTCCAATAAGCTAATCAACCAAAATTAGGTCAGGGCGTGCCTAACAGCAGCAGAGCTGGAAGTTATCAGCGACCCACAGATGTTGGCTTTGCCAGGTTCGGTGAACCAGAACTATCCAGACCCTGGTCCACCTCTCCGTGGTGCCTCCAGTAACAAACTAACCTGTCTAGTCTTGCCAAGCGAGTAGGGATTGAAGAGGAAGACAACCCGGTAATCAAAAATAACATGCTGAAGTCGGATGTGTTGGGCTGAAAGGCGCAAATATTACAGTTATATTGCAAACCACAACACAATGCAGATAAGCTCACTTAATCCCCTTTTAAGGGCTGATGACGAAGATATGTACATCTGTAATCATCGGGCGAACTCAAGCGAGCAAAAAGGTCGATTAAATTATCAATGACAAAAAAATGTGATCAATCACATAACAAACTCATGACATACCGATGGGATTAAGCACCTGCAAACGAATCAGTCATCATGTCGGTTAACGAATCAATCAGTCATCATGTCGGGTAACGAACCAATCAGTCATCATGTCGGGTAACGAATCAATCAGTCATCATGTCGGGTAACGAATCAATCAGTCATCATGTCGGGTAACGAACCAATCAGTCATCATGTCGGGTAACGAATCAATCAGTCATCACGTCGGGTAACGAACCAATCAGTCATCGTGTCGGGTAACGAACTAATCAGTCATCATGTCGGGTAACGAATCAATCAGTCATCATGTCGGGTAACGAATCAATCAGTCATCATGTCGGTAACGAACTAATCAGTCATCATGTCGGGTAACGAACTAATCAGTCATCATGTCGGGTAACGAACCAATCAGTCATCATGTCGGGTAACGAACCAATCAGTCATCATGTTGGGTAAAGAACCAATCAGTCATCATGTTGGGTAACGAACCAATCAGTCATCATGTCGGGTAACGAACCAATCAGTCATCATGTCGGGTAACGAACCAATCAGTCATCATGTCGGGTAACGAACTAATCAGTCATCTACTCAAATAACAACACAATCAGTCAAATAATCATCGTTTCTAATAATGAATCAACTAACCAACCGATCTCTCTGCCAGTCATGTAAAAACCTAATCAAGCTTCAATCTACTCATTGAACAGCCAGTCAACCAGCCACTGAACAATCAACACATTCAACAATCAATCAACATTAATCAACAACTAATTTACTAACCAACAGGGGACTGGGTAGTCTATGTTATATCCTGTGTGTCCCTATATTATAAGATTGTATTAACGTTTGTCACGTCATCCTATGTTATATGAGATGATTTTATTAACGTTTGTCACGCCCCTCTATGTTATATGAGATGATTGTATTAACGTTTGTCATGTCCCCCTATGTTATATGAGATGATTGTATTAACGTTTGTCACGTCCCCCTATGTTATATGAGATGATTGTATTAACGTTTGTCACATTATCCTATGTTATATGAGATAACTTTATTAACGTTTGTCACGTCCCCTATGTTATATGAGATGATTGTATTAACGTTTGTCACATTATCCTATGTTATATGAGATAACTTTATTAACGTTTGTCACGTCCCCCTATGTTATATGAGATGATTGTATTAACGTTTGTCACATTATCCTATGTTATATGAGATAACTTTATTAACGTTTGTCACGTCCCCTATGTTATATGAGATGATTGTATTAACGTTTGTCACATTATCCTATGTTATATGAGATAACTTTATTACGTTTGTCACGTCCCCCTATGTTATATGAGATGATTGTATTAACGTTTGTCACGTCCCCCTATGTTATATGAGATGATTGTATTAACGTTTGTCACGTCCCCCTATGTTATGCGAGAGGATTTTATTAACATTTGTCACGTGTCTCTATGTTATATAAGATTTTATTAAAGTTTATCACGTTTCCCTATGTTATATAAAAAGAATTTATTAACATCTGTCACGCGTCCCTATGTTATATGAAAAGATTTTATTAACATCTGTCACGCGTCCCTATGTTATATGAAAGATTTTATTAACATCTGTCACGCGTCCCTATGTTATATGAGAAGCTTTTATTAACGTTTGTCACATCTCCCTATGTTATATGAAAAGATTTTAATAACATCTGTCACGTCTCCCTATGTTATATGATATAATATTATTATATCTTACAACCGCTTGCTATCTATAATTCGTTTGGGAAATATTTATATTAAATTTACATTAACATATATACTTATATACCTTAAAATTATTTATTTAAAACAATTACATATATGTACTTTGACACACATACAATAAGACAGACACATGTTTCTAGTGGTTGTTGATATGTTAATATGAAGAGAGCAACATTGTTCCCAAATTGTACACACAGAAAAACACGCCAGTTGAATTGAAAGAATCAAGCAAATCCAAAGTTTGTACCCAATTATATAGTCTAAAAAAACAAGTCAACAAAATGAAATCATACCAGAGTTTGCACCCAACAGTAAATCTTAAACACCAGATGCAGAAAGTCACAAAAATACCAAGCTGCCCACACAGCAGAAACGCGCAAAAATCAAGTTATAAAAATCATGAAGCAGCTTAATTAACTGGCTGAACAAAAATTAGAACATACAATTCACTAACTTTTAACATACAATTCACTAAATTATAACATACTTTCCACACAACATTAGCAACATAGAATAAAAAAAAACAGCAACTAAACAAATCTCAACATATCAAACTTTGCACCCAATAACATACCCTAAATACTAACTGAACGAAAGGGCACTATTGTGTACGGAACACCGTTTTGGCTAAACACCAAACCAAAATTCCTTGCCTATTTACCTTGGTATGGGCTATTACATCAGACGATTTATAAATGTTTAACTTCTCTGCTGTAAAGGAAATAAGACCTCATTCACGAAACAAAACATCAACCTCCTAACAAATGGTAGCGATATCACCAGAAATTATTGAGCAAAGTCACAAGCATGCTGTGTATCATCATCATCATCATCATCATCATCATCATCATCATCATCATCATCATCATCATCATCATCATCATCGTGTGCCCTCTCCGCAACGAAGGTTGGCTACCATGGATCGCCATTCTACTCTGTTTCTTGCTTTGGTGGTGCAGGCTGACATAGATTGACTTGTCCATCTTTTGATGTTACTCGTCCAGGTTAGTCTTGGTCTGCCTCTGCCTCTTTTGCCTTGTATTTTGCTGGTGACTTTTTGTGTGACTTTCTGCTGGTGTATACATTTTAAAAAAATACCAGCCTAGCGTTCTACGTAAATACTTGCAATGTTAGAATTTTAGTTGACAATGAAAACAAAACTGAAAAGAACAAACGCGTTGGTGTAGCTATATCTTAATGGCTATTAGGTTCATGTGTCAACTTTCGAATTAGCATTGAATGTAACTGTTTATATGTTTAATATCCTGTATGCTCAGCCAGAACCAACGTGTTTTCTAGCAAAAACAATTATTGTTACCAGTACATTGAAATCACACGATGGAAACAGGTCGGTGGGGAGAGTCAGTGGGGAGAGTCAGTGGGGAGAGTCAGTGGGGAGAGTCAGTGGGGAGAGTCAGTGGGGAGTTGTGGGTGTGTGGGGGAGGTCAGGTGAGGTGGTAAATATTGCGTTGTTTTTAGAAATACAAATGTGGGTGAGCTGATTATGTTTTAAGAAAAAACAGTACGTTAGTTGGTTTATGTTTTAGTTACAGTACGTTAGTTGGTTTATGTTTTGGTTACAGCACGTTAGTTTGTTTATGTTTTAGTTACATTACGTTAGTTAGTTAATGTTTTAGTTACAGTACGTTAGTTTGTTTATGTTTTAGTTACAGTACGTTAGTTTATTTATGTTTTAGTTACAGTACGTTAGTTTGTTTATGTTTTAGTTACAGTACGTTAGTTGCTTTATATTTCAGTTACAGTACTTTAGTTGGTTTATGTTTTAGTTACAGTACGTTAGTTTGTTTATGTTTTAGTTACAGTACGTTAGTTAGTTAATGTTTTAGTTACAGTACGTTAGTTTGTTTATGTTTCAGTTACAGTACGTTAGTTTGTTTATGTTTTAGTTACAGTACGTTAGTTGCTTTATATTTCAGTTACATTACGTTAGTTAGTTTATGTTTCAGTACATTACGTTAGTTAGTTTATGTTTCAGTTACATTACGTTAGTTTGTTTATGTTTTAGTTACAGTACGTTAGTTGCTTTATGTTTCAGTTACATTACGTTAGTTAGTTTATGTTTCAGTTACATTACGTTAGTTGCTTTATGTTTTAGTTACAGTACGTTAGTTGCTTTATGTTTCAGTTACATTACGTTAGTTGCTTTATGTTTTAGTTACATTACGTTAGTTAGTTATGATTTAGTTACATTACGTTAGTTAGTTTATGTTTCAGTTACATTACGTTAGTTAGTTTATGTTTCAGTTACATTACGTTAGTTAGTTTATGTTTCAGTTACATTACGTTAGTTGCTTTATGTTTTAGTTACAGTACGTTAGTTGCTTTATGTTTCAGTAACATTACTTTAGTTAGTTTATGTTTCAGTTACATTACGTTAGTTTATGTTTCAGTTACATTACGTTAGTTGCTTTATGTTTTAGTTACATTACGTTAGTTGCTTTATGTTTCAGTTACATTACGTTAGTTGTTTATGTTTCAGTTACTGTAACCAGTCTTGTCTGGGCTATTAATTCCTTTAGTAGTCATGGGATGAACGCCAGATAAACAAGAGATAGAGATCTCTATGCCTCACATTTATTAATGCAAAATAATTAAACGTTTCGGCCGCATTCCTTCGTCAGTAAGACAGGACAACTACACGATTACATTGCTTGCATTCACCTAATTAGTAAAGAAATGCACCTCTTAATCATCCGCCTTTAAAAGGATGTTAAATAGGCGTATCAGCGTTGTGGTTGTGCAGACACGACTACATTGACTTTAGCGATCTTTAGCTCAGTTGAACAAAGGTCACTGCAATGAGACTCGCCTTGGCGTTCGATGAAGGCATTTTATTCGAAACGTTTAATCCTTCTGTGCAGGATTCTCTATCAGTAGAGCTCCCACACGCAATGGCAGTTATATTTTTCTATCCCTGCAAATTAATCCTGTTTTTGATCTTCTACCAAACTACTACAGTAATCTGGCTTGCATTGTCTTCTTTGCTTTTCCAGCAATCTCTTTTGTTCGCTCGATTCCCCCCCCCCCCCCCCCCCCCCCCCCCCCCCGAAGTTGACTGTCAACAGGACGTTGGTAGAATTAGGTGCTCTGTGCACACCGTGAGCTGTGTGTTTCATCCGTTTTGATTATGTTCCGATATTCCAATTGTTTACGATGAATGATGATATCGTATGGCAGGGAACGGTTTGCGGTTTTGCCTTATGTCTTTTGGCGTGTGCTGAGACTGCTATGATGGGGACTACAGCTACCTTTCTTGTTTGGGAGATGAGTTAGTAATTCGGATGATTACAATGTCACGGGCGGTTGAGCAATTATGGATTTTAATTCGTTTGCAGTGATACCGGGGCCTTCCATAACCAAAGAACCAATCAAATAATATACAACATAATAGTATTATTCTTTCTCAGGACGTGGTAATAAGTTTCAGTAATAAAAAAACAAATTAAAGCAAGATGAGCTTTCATTGCACTGGGAAACATATGGAAATCCAAAGAAATTAGGTTAAATACAAAAATAATAATTTTCAACTCAAATGTTAAGTCGGTCCTGTTATATGGCTGTGAAACATGGAGAATAACAAAATTGACAATCACGAAGGTACAGACTTTCATTAATGGATGCTTACGCAGAATAAGAGATGGAATGGCAGGACAAAGTCACTAACGTGGAATTATGGAAATGTACCGTTCAAATACCAGTTGATAAAGAGATACAGCGAAGACGATGGCGATGGATAGGACACACACTACGGAAGTCAACTGAGAGTATTACACAACAGGCCCTTTTTGGAATCCCCAGGGGAAAAGACAAAGAGGAAGACCAAAGAATTCTTGGAGAAGACAGATCGAAGCAGAGATGAAGATGATGGGGAAGACATGGAATGATCTTAAAAGAATTGCAAAAAACAGAACGACTTGGAAAGTGTTTGTTGAAGACCTATGCTCCACTGGGAGCTAAAAGGTAGAAGAAGAATAAACAACAAAATATAATTATTATTTCTCAGGACATTGGTAATAAGTTTAAATAAACCGTAATAAAATAACATGAACGAAATCTTATAGGAGGGGATAAAAGACGAATTTCAAGACAGATTTTTCCAATTTAACCAAAAGATGAAGAAACAGGGGGCACAACTGTTGCAAGAATTCCGATGATATTTAAACGCATTCTAACCCCATTGAGTCTACTCAACGAGTCAAAATGTGGTCCACATTGAGCTCCTTCGATCGAGCTGCTGGTCGATCAATGTCGCAAATGTCCTTGACACGGGCAATGTTCAGGTAATAGTCACATGGAAAATATACGGCGTGTCTTTATAGTTTATAACTCAACAGATGGAAGATTGCAGGGTATGACTGTGATACAACAGAAGGATGATTGCAGGGTATGACTGTGATACAACAGAAGGATGATTGCAGGGTATGACTGTGACACAACAGATGGAAGATTCAGGGTATGACTGTGACACAACAGATGGAAGATTGCAGGGTATGACTGTGACACAATAGATGGAAGATTGCAGGTTATGACTGTGACACAACAGATGGAAGATTGCAGGGTATGACTGTGACACAACAGATGGAAGATTGCAGGATATGACTGTGACACAACAGATGGAAGATTGCAGGGTATGACTGTGACACAACAGATGGAAGATTGCAGGATATGACTGTGACACAACAGATGGAAGATTGCAGGGTATGACTGTGACACCAACAGATGGATGATCGCAGGGTATGACTGTGACACAACAGATGAATGATCGCAGGGTATGACTGTGACACAACAGATGGATAATCGCAGGTTTGACTGTGACACAACAGATGAATGATGGCAGTGCATGACTGAGACACAACAGCTGGAAGATTGCAGGGTATGACTGTGACACAACAGCTGGAAGATTGCAGGGTATAACTGAGATACAACAGATGGAAGATCGCAGGGTATGACTGAGATACAACAGATGAAAGATCGCAGTGTATGACTGAGACACAACAGATGGATGATTGCAGGGTATGACTGTCATACTACAGATGGAATATCGCAGGATATGACTGTGACACAACCGATGGAATATCGCAGGGTATGAGTGTGACACAGCAGATGTAGGATTGCAGGGTATGACTGTGACACAACAGATGGATGATTGCGGGGTATGACTATGACACTACAGATGGAATATCGCAGGGTATAACTGAGACACAGCAGATGGATGATTGCAGGGTATGACTGTGACACTACAGATGGATGATTTGAAGGTATGACTGTGACACAACAGATGGAAGATTGCAGGGTATGACTGTAACTAAACAGATAGAAGATCGCAGGGTACGACTGTAATTCAACAGATAGAAGATTGCCGGTATGACTAACTTAACAGATAGAAGATCGCAGGGTACGACTGTAACTCAACAGATAGAAGATCGCAGGTATGACTGTAACTTAACAGATAGAAGATCTCGTGGTATGATCTTAAGCTTTTTATCTGATATTAGTAAAAAAAAAAAATAAATAAATAAAGGAAAAGTAATTTATAAACGGTAATAAGTGCGGTTGTAGAATAATGAAAGTAGTGGTAAATTATTAGCAGAAAAAAAGAGCTCGTGTAAAGTAAATTGATTGAAAAATATTAATATGTAACGAACGTAGCCTGTATGTATAGTGAAATGATGAAAATATAATTACGTAATATACGAAATGAAGGTTGTGCGTAATAATGAAAGTAGCCATATATATATATATATATATATATATATATATATATATATTATATATATATAGTTATTGAGTTATTTGCGGGTCATCATCATTGCACTCGGAACATGTCCATAGGTGCTCAGATCCCCTCCTCAGCAATTCCTCAGTGTCCAGCGACTACCGACTCCAGTTCTAGGTGGTTGATAATCTTCTTTTACACGGCCACTAAGTTTCTCAATTCTGGCTGTGCCCAACTTAACTCCCATTTCCATCATCCGAAGAAGTGACGTGGATCTGTGTTTGTCACAGTCATATATATATATATAATATTATATATGTATACATATATATATATATATATCTATATATATATATATGACAGAGTTAAAGTGGAAAAAAGTGAAAAGTTGCATATATATACCTAACGAAGAGTTGAGGGACAGTGAAGTAATGAAAATAACAGTGATACTATTTATGGAAGAAGACTGGGTGCATTATTAAAATAAAGAGAAAGAATATAGAGAGAATCGTTACTTATGGCTCTGCGTAAATACCGTTAACTACAAGAGACTGTAAGCGATCATGTGCGCCGACGTAATGGGAAAGTTCGATACAACGCGAGCACAAGACGGCGCCAGTATGCCCTTTCATTTTAAATAGGACTCATAATACAAACCTTTGAAGACAAGAGAAACTATCAATTTCGTTGCACATGCCTGTTTTCTTTTTTTTTTGTATTTGTTTCCTTTTTCTGAGTTTGAAGTCACGTACCACGCGAGCTGTCGACTGTTAAGGCTCGCCAGCTTTCTGTATTTGTCCAAAAATGGAGTGATCGGGGAAACACAAATATATACAATGACGTTAGCACGTAATGGAAGCTGCCACCAAGAAAGGCTCCACAGTCGAAAGCAATATTTGAATGAAGACCGAATGTGAATTGTGAACGTTATTCTTCTTTATCATCCATCCTGAAAAGGGCGTTAAGTGGATGTTAGATGCGCTGTGTTGCGGTTTAACGCCCTACGTGCTGTACTTCGTCTTTCGGCCAATGATACCCTCTTCAAGAGAATATGGGTTCAAATCCTGGTACGTAGGATGCAGGACGATTTTTATGGGATTTTTCAGCTCCCAGTAATGGAATAATGCTGTAAAGATGGTTTATTATATCCGGCAGACCCCAGTAATTGGATAATGTCGTAAAGACAGCTTTTTTTTAAATCCAGCGGACGACAGTAAAGAGATAATACCACAAAGATAGTTTTGTTACATCAGGCAAACTCCAGTAATGAGATAATACCGTACAGTTTTGTTACATCCGGCAACTCTAGTAATGCTATAATACCGTATAGTTTTGTTACATCCGGCAGACTCTACTAATGAGATAATACCGTATAGTTTGTTACATCCGGCAGACTCTACTAATGAGATAATACAGTATAGTTTTGTTACATCAGGCAGACTCGTAATGACATAATACCGTATAGTTTGTTACATCAGGCATACTCAAGTAATGAGATAATACCGTATAGTTTATTACATCAGGCAGACTCCAGTAATGAGATAATACCATAAGATAGTTTATTACATCCGGCAGACTCAAATAGTGGATAACGCCGTAAAGATAATTTGTTATATTCGGCAGACTCCAGTAATGAGATAATACCCTATAATTTATTACATCCAGCAGACTCCAATAATAAGATAATACCGTATAGTTTGTTACATCCGACAGACCCCAGTAATGAGATAATACCGTATAGTTTGTATATCCAACAGACCCAGTAATGGACAACACCGTAAAGATAGTTTGTTAGAGCCATCTTAAGCGTGTCAATTTGTGAGCATTGACTGCCTCCCCATTATATCTCTTCTACCCGCTTTGGCAAAGTGGTTAGTCCGTTACTAGGCCAACGACGGAACCGTCATCAGGATTGGTTCACTGATCAGGAAGGAACCAGTCAACTATAGTTCAGTGACTGCCCTCGGCACACATGCTATTGACGTTTCCACAAGTTTATGTTCGTGGCAACTAGGTTCACCAGTTTTTTGTACGTGGCGACCAGGTTCACCAGTTTTTGTACGTGGCGACCAGGTTCACCAGTTTTTGTACGTGGCGACTAGGTTCACCAGTTTTTTTGTACGTGGCGACCAGGTTCACATTTTTTGTACGCACCAGTTTTTTGTACGTGGCGACCAAGTTCACCAGTATGTAAGGTCAAATCAAGGAAATGCATTTAAGTGTTTAAAATTGCGAAGCTGCGGTAAAGCTAATTGTAAAGAGAATTAAACAAATATATATATTTTTTTTAAATAAACAATACGCACGGTTAAAGTTTTACATAATACTTGGACGACACAACTTTGAACAACGTTCGGCCAAATAGGCCTTCAGCAGGAATTTCTAGTTCGAAAATTTTTTTTTTATTATTTATTACTATTTATTATTTTAAATACATATCTCTGTGTGTGTGTGTTGCGTGCATGTGTTGTGTGTGTGGTGCGTGCGTGCGTGTGTGTGTGTGCGTTTTTATGTTTGTTCCTGCTGAAGGCCTATTGTGCAGAAAAGTTCTAATTTGTGTCATGCAATTATTACTCAAAGCTTAACCAAGCCGTTTTTTTTTCCTCTATATTTTCATTTCTCTTCATCACTATGTGTACTTGGCGATTAAGTTCACATGTTTGAAAATATCTTAAACCACATGACAAGTGCGACTGAGTATTTAGAGTCATCATCATCATCATCGTGTGCCTTCTCGCAACGAAGGTTGGCTACCATGGATCGCCATTCTACTCTGTTTCTTGCTTTGTGGTGTAGGCTGTCATAGATTGACTTGTCCATCTTTTAATGTTCCTCGTCCATGTTAGTCTTTAGTATTTAGAGTAAGAAGAGGTATATAACAACGACCTAAACTAGCTAGAACCTACAAGACTCCCGCAACTTTAGGCTTGTCTAAGAACTCCTTTATCCTCAAGCATAATGCATCTTAGAAACCAGTATGCGTGTATTGGATAGAGAACCGTACGGGAGACACTAGGTGACCGGGTAGACCAGAGGTACAACGTCGGCTTCAAGGCAGGAAAGACTTGGGTAGACTAGAGGTACGGCATCGACTTCATGACAGGAAAGACTTGGTAGACTAGAGGGACGACGTCGGCGTCATGACAGGAAAGACTTGGGTAGACTAGAGGGACGACGTCGACTTCATGACAGGAAAGACTTTGGGTAGACTAGAGGGACGACGTCGACTTCATGACAGGAAAGACTTGGGTAGACTAGAGGGACGACGTCGACTTCATGACAGGAAAGACTTGGGTAGGACTAGAGGGACGACGTCGACTTCATGACAGGAAAAGACTGGGTAGACTAGAGGTCCGACGTCGGCTTCATGACAGGAAAGACTTGGGTAGACTAGAGGTCCGACGTCGACTTCATGACAGAAAGACTTGGGTAGACTAGAGGTACAAACGTCGACTTCATGACAGGAAATACTTGGGTAGACTAGAGGTCCGACGTCGGCTTCATGACAGGAAAGACTCGGGTAGACTAGAGGTACAACGTCGACTTCATGACAGGAAATACCTTGGTTAGACTAGAGGTCCGACGTCGGCTTCATGACAGGAAAGACTCGGGTAGACTAGAGGTTCGACGTCGGCTTCATGACAGGAAAGACTCGGGTAGACTAGAGGTTCGACGTCGGCTTTATGACAGGAAAGACTCGGGTAGACTAGAGGTTCGACGTCGGCTTTCATGACAGGAAAGACTCGGGTAGACTAGAGGTACTACGTCGGCTTCATACTTGGGTTCAAAGCCCACTAGAAGCGGAAGTGGAATTTTAAAAAAATGGAAACATTAATCCATGATTTCATCAAGACATTACCCTCCTCTGATCTCTTGGGTTGTGAGATTTGATGTCTATCGCTCTCGGATAGGGCAATAAAGAAGGGCCCGTGTATACTCGCGCACGTTAAAGAACTCTTACAGTTAAAACTGGAAAAGAATCTATCTATCTATTGACCTTTTGAGCCGTAGCCGCCATAGGGCGTAGACCAAGATACTCCTTCTCTATCTGAATTTTTTGTTCTATCAGTTTAAAAATGAAAAGAATGGACCATAAATATTGACGCTGTCCCGGCCAAGATTGTCAGCAGACACGTACCAACATAGTGGATCCTAGTTCGTGTGGTACGGAGTTCGTGCACGTGGGTTAGGATTTTCCTCGGATTTTCTCGAGATTCTCGAAGGGGATATCGGGGCACCTATAGATTCGCCCAGTGTGTAGTGATGGTGATCCTAACAACAAAGAACAAATAAATAACCACCCACTCATTTCTTTGTCCTATCTTTATTCCTCGCTGCGCTATCTTTTTCTTGCCTCCAGCTCTTCTTTCGCATTACCACCCCCTGTTTTCTCTCTCTTCTTTTCTCTTCTCTCTTCCCCCCTTCTTCGTACCCTCTTTTCTTCCATCATCATGAATTTTTCACTACGTTTGGCTCCTTTTTTCAGCTATCGAGATTCCATCTAACCTACTTTTTTATTTTGTGACCAACAAGCAAGTATATCTGACCTTTGTTCCCATGCCACTATTTTAGATCAGCGTTCAACCTTAAACATAATAATAGATAATACATCTCTGAAGCAAGTAGACAATTTTAAATATCTGGGTAGGACGTTAACACAAGATAATAACCAAGAGACAGAGATAGATATAAGGTTTAACAAAGTATGCCAAGTTATAGGCCAAGTATCAACACTATTGAAAAAACAAAGCAATAACTATGGAAGCAAAAAAGGGCAATATACAAATCAATTTTTCTACCAACTCTGTGCTATCAGTGCCAGAATTGGACGCTGGACTCTAGAACAATAAGAAAGATAACGACCACCGAAATGAAATGTGTCAGAAGAATGACAGGAAACAGCTTAAGGGACAGAGTAAGAAACACCGACCTGAGGAATAAACTCGAAATTGAACCAGCCATCGAATACATAAAGAAACAACAGATAAATTGGTTCGGCCACGTAACAAGACAAAAAGAAACTAATAATGGCTCAAAGAGCCATAAACAAACGCTACGAAAATGCCAGATTAAGAGGAAGACCGAGAAAGAGATGGATAAAGGGAATACTAGAGTCACTAGAGGGTTAACACCAGAAGAGGCCAAGAGAAGAGCAAGAATCGCAGATTGTATCTCCCCTTGACGTCAACGGCAATGGAGAAGGATAGACGAAGAAGAAGTGTTCAACCTTTGACCTTTCGACTTTCGTGTTTACATTTGTTGCTTTGTACATGATGAAGGCTTTTGCTGAATCGTGGTAGTTTGCCATGTCTCTCTACTACTTTAGCTGCTCGATACTATTTAAGTAAGGGGTTTCGGTAGCATAGTTGGAAAAACCACCCGACTAGGCTACCGACGTTCGGACAACTGGTGTTCGACTCCCGCTGGAAGCAGTGTGAATTATACTCGTGGTTGAACAAGAAAAATAACCCCGAGGTCGACCCAGCCGCTGGCAGAAATGTGTACCAGGGTAGTACTCTGGGAAGGTGAGGAATGTCGTCTCGATTCGTGAGTTTCGATGCTTGAAGCGACACTATCCAGAAGTATTCGCACATTTCTGGATAGGTGGCCGAGCATAAATTGGTGAAAACTCTCGTGCTAAGGCGGCGATTCAAGTCTCGTACTTTACCTTTACTATTGTAAGTTTATTTTCCACATTTCTCTGTATAATGTGTTGAACATTGCTCATGAAAGGAAGGAAGGAAGGAAGGAAGGAAGGAAGGAAGGAAGGAAGGAAGGAAGGAGGAAGGAAGGAAGGAAGGAAGGAAGGCAAGAAGGAAATATAGATAGAAAAAGAAGGAAGAAAGAAAGAAAGAAAGAAAGAAAGAAAGGAGGAAGGAAGGAGGAAGGAAGGAAGGAAGGAAGACAGATATAAAAAGAAGGAAGAAAGAAAGAAGAAAGAAAGAAAGAAAGAAAGAAGGAAGAAGGAAGGAAGGAAGAAGGAAGGAAGGGAAGGAAGGAAGGAAGGAAGGAAGGAAGGAAGGAAGGAAGGAGGAAGAAGGAAGGAAGGAAGGAAGGATAAAGAAAGACAACAGAACACAGAACAGGAGGAAAACTGAAAAAATACACACGGTACATGTATAGCAATCTACTGGCAAACGATAACTTCTTCCTACCAACCGCCTTTTATGACACCAAAGGCCACATGTGGGATGGAAGAACATGAAAGATACATCTGACCCAACGTTTCTGATGTGCTGGGCTTCAAAATATTTGAGACTACATTGATGGCTGATCTTAGTGTTCTTTAGCCCAAACATTAGCATAATGTTTATATTTTGGCCTTGACAGACGAAAGTCCTACACGATTCGATATGCGCTAATAAGCACACGTCATGGCGATTTTATCAAACGCATATTTAAGTAGCAATATTTTTTGTTACTTTTCTGCATACATTTTAATAATTATTTGTGGCTCAATGAACATATTTCATTACACTCTACGCGGATCCAAACGTGTTAATACATGTATACATAATTATCCATTTTCTTTACTCTACCTCTTCGTCTTTCCGTCATTAACTTGTCTTTCAGCGTCGAGTAGAGATACAGTTTGCGGTCATTTGCTTTCATGTAGGCTTCACGTGTAATGATGGTTTTTGGTGTTTCTATCATTCGTGAATCCATCTTTTTTCATGGTTGGCCTTTGGGTCAGGTGTTCTGGTACCTCCTAATGAAGGCTCATTGTATCATATTTTGATATGCCTGTCTTCATCATTGTATCATATTTTTATATGCCTGTCTTCATCACTGTATCATATTTTGATATGCCTGTCTTCATCATTGTATCATATTTTGATATGCCTGTCTTCCTCATTGTATCATATTTTGATATGCCTGTCTTCATCATTGTATCATATTTTGATATGCCTGTCTTCCTCATTGTATCATATTTTGATATGCCTGTCTTCCTCATTGTATCATATTTTGATATGCCTGTCTTATTACGTGTTAATCACGAGGCAAATCATGTTTTTTATTCTCTATTCTTATGTATGTATTCAGTGTCAGGAATGATGACTTCTATATGTATATACATTCTATATGTTTCTTCGCTTCTGATCGCATCTCTCGGGTGATATTATGCGTCTAACACCTTTTGGAAGTGGTTACTTTTCTTATTGTATTGAGCCTAGAGTCCAGGTCTGGCATTGGTATCGCAACTTCCGGACGAAGATTGTGATGTAGAGTGCTCTGCGATGCCAGTAAAGTTGATTTCTTTCTTGGATAATGTTGCTGACATCTGCCTAATTATTTAATAAAGTGTTTTGCATCTTGAATCTATTTCTGCTGCTTTGCAAAATATACTTCTTAGGTATTTTAATTCTTCCACTGATTTTAACTAATAGTCGTCTCTCGCTATGTTGATGTCCTGTTTTTCCTTTGCAATGTTTCATGACCTCTGGGGACATCGCCAATGATAGCTATTTTTTTAGTTGCTGAGTTGGCCGTGCGCTCTAGCGTTTGGTTTCTCGTGGCAAGGCGCTGTGCCAAAGAGTACGGGTTCGATCCTGCTTCGGACCATATATTGTTCTTTGTTATTTTTTTTTTCTGGTGTTGATTATTTATCATTTTATTCCGAGTACTG
Source organism: Megaustenia siamemsis (assembly GCA_032433765.1). Lineage (NCBI taxonomy): Eukaryota > Metazoa > Mollusca > Gastropoda > Stylommatophora > Ariophantidae > Megaustenia > Megaustenia siamemsis. The sequence goes on along the minus strand of JAVIAB010000041.1, from coordinate 61,146,226 downwards.
TAAACATACCTCTTTCTTTGAAATGATTCTTAGACCTCTGCCTTGTTGGTGTTAATTTTCAAATCGTACTAAGTCACTGTGTTGTTTATTCTATTTCATGTTGTAAAAAAAAAAAAAAAAAAAAAAAAAAGTAAAGTACTCCCTGTCACGCCAAGTGGCGTTATAGGGAATATGGTGTTAGTGACCATACATTTTACAGACTTTCAGCACATGATTTTTGAGGTAATGTGGTCGGTATTACGCCCGTGCTGCTTCACTTTCCCAGAAAAAAAATCCGGTACCCATTTAAGGCTGAGTGAACCCGGAAGCCGTGAAGCCGTCGGTTGGGATCGAACCCTACCCCCTTGTCCTTTGTAGTCCAGTTCACTAACCACTGAGCTATTGCGGCTCCCATTTCATGTTGTGCTAAGTCTGTATGTTGTTTATTCTATTTCATGCTGTACCATTCTATTTCATACTGTACCATCTATTTCATACTGTACCAAGTCCCTTTGTTGTCTATTCTATTTCATACTGTACCAAGTCCCTTTGTTGTCTATTCTATTTCATACTGTACCAAATCCATATGTTTGTCTATTCTATTTCATGCTGTACCAAGTCCCTATGTTGTCTATTCTATTTCATGATGTACCAAGTCCCTATGTTATTGATTCTAATGAAGTATCTCTGTAAGTCATCGACTGTTTCATGTATTATGTTGTGATGGTCTGTGACAGAAGCCCACTAATCTGCTTTATAAAGCATGAACAAATCAAGTCGTTTTAAACTGATACTGACAATTATAATAATAACAATAGCAACTGAAAGCTGGTTAAACACAATTAGCATCTGTCATCTCAACTCGGGAGCCGCGATAGCTCAGTGGTTAGTGTACAGGACTACAAATTCCGGGTCATCCAGGCTTAATTGGTAACGGGGGAACTGGCTGGTCTCGAGGCAAGACGCCGGCTCGGACAGAGAGGTTGTGGGTTCAATCCCGGTTGGTTGGGATTTTTATTTTATGATTTCTCTCTGCGTCAACCACCCCTGGTCTCAGCAGCGAGGCCCGGCTTGAAACGTCAATTACTCTTCGACGGAAAAAAATATGAGTACCTCCGAAGTCGAGTTATCTTCCTGTGCGGCCGGGACCCCTGTGCACAGGGCTGGCAGGGAAAAATGGATTAACACGCAAAAAATTCAGTTCCTGTCTCTAGGGACTTCGTCAGAGGTAAAGCTGGCGAACGAAAAAAAAAATTGGTGTCGAATTTTTTTTTTTGGGAAACTAAAGCGGCACGGGTGTAATACCCATACAGAAAAATGATGGTCACTACACTTTCAGCCTCTACGCCACTTTACAGGGCACTTTACTTGCTTTACTTTCTTACCTGAACTCAGTTTTTACCCAGTCGTGCTCAAACTGGATTATTCAGAAGCCATTAAGACTCAGTGGTCAACTGAGCCTCTGCTTATTCTTCTTATATCCAATCATGGACTTTATTAAGGCCAGGTATTTTCTGAGCACCTCCTTCAATTCTCGCAAAGATGGGCACTTTAGGGGGTACGTGGGTTTAAACCAACAACCAGAAATCGAAGCCTAGCCCTATTAGCTTTTGCTTTAACCAGTTTCTTATGAGTGTTTTCCAACCATGACTTGAACTACCCATACAATGGATGCTTTGCCAGCTAAATTCACAGAATGCTCTCTCAATATTCGGCACAAACATTGTCACATAAACTTAACCACAGGAATCCATTAAAAAATATCCAACATATTCTCCTAACGTAATATGAGAAATGCAAGAAATATAAAAAAAAAAAACAACTGATTTCTTAACTTAAGGGGGACCTCGGTAGTCTAGTTGAGAACCAACCGACTGGGCTACCGACGTTCGGACAACCCGTGTTCGATTCTCGCAGGAAGCAGTGTGAATTATACTCGTGGTTAGCAAAAAAAAAAAAAAAAAAAACCCACGGTCGACCCAGCCGATAGCAAAAATAGGTACAATGGTTTTACTCTGGCAAGGTGAGGAATATCGCCTCGTATCGTTAGTTTCTATGCTTGAAGCGACACAATCCAGAAGTCTCCGAACACTTCTGGATAGACGGTCGCGCATATATGGATGAAAACTCGCGTGATAAGACACTGAATCAAGTCTCGTACTTTACCTATACCTTCATCATCATCATCATCAAAATACCATGCCTGCTGGCGTAGGTGATCAGGTCTCTCCACAACTTTCGATCACGACAGTTATTTATCATTTCTGTTGTTGATCTACTGCCAAGCCATTCTCTTAAGTTGTCTGGTATCTTTTCTGCCAAAAAATGATGATTGTTTCTTCCTAATATTGGAAATTAGCTCTCTTTTTACTTTGGCCTCTTTCAGAACGTTTCATTACTCTTCTTAGTTGCCCATGGTATTCTGAACATTCTTCTGTAAAACCACATTTCTACAGACTCCAGTGATTTTCTTGTCTTTTTTCCTATTGTCCATGATTCACATCCATATGTTAAGACTGGATCTATATAACATTAAAAAATTTTTTTTTTCTTGTTTCTATTGTCAAAAATGGATTGCATAGTATCTTCCTCACTTTTTGAAAAGCTGCTTTTGCCTGAGCAATTCTGTATTTCACCCCTCTTGTACACCTACCATCTGAGTTGAACAGTGTTCCCAAATATTTAAATTCATTTACCTGTTTTAATATTGTTCCACTTGTTTTTATTTTGCACTGAGGTGATGTCTTTTTCTTTGTTGTTGCCATTACTTCTGTCTTTTTGCTATTAAGGCTGAGTCCTTTATTTTTTGCTGTCTTTCACTATAATGACTAACATTTCTTGTAACTCATTTTCACTCTTAGAAATTAAGACTTTATCAAAATAAACTTTACTTTTAACTTAATCAGATAATTCTATTAAGTATCAGGCACAATAGCTGTCTTATTAAATAAATTCACATAAAAATTCATGGAATAAACGGCACAATACCTGGTCTGTTAAATAAATTACACAGTTTCAATATGATTACTGTTGAAACTATCTTAATGCCACTCAAATACTTGATTAATGTGTTAAGCTGTTTACTGGCTTGGCAGCTTTTAGGCTATTGTCCTACTTAACGTCATATAGTATTGCGTTGGCAGCTATGTTAGATTGATAGGTAGGTATGTGTGTGTATTTAGGTAGGCGGGTGTAAGGGTAGGTAGGTAGGTAGCCGGGTGTAAGGGTTAGTATGTAGGTAGGTTATCAGCTGTTATTTCGAGCGATAATAATTTCATGATAACAAGTAACTTCTTGTTCATTATTTATATCATACAGGCGCTAGGATAATTCTTCATTTGAAATAAGCCGTTAACAAAGACTGTACTTTATACCCCTAGACTGATAACACATTTCAAGCCAGAATTATAGTCAGAATGGGTATTATCTACGTTCTCGGTTATGAGCGTCTCTAAGTGGGGACTCAACTCGGCTGTTGTGTCTGCCTTTAACTCTTCACCTCCGAATAAGCACTCCAGACGATTCAGGAATATTTTCTTCATATGGTATTATTTTAATTTATCAGTATTCTTTTCCAATGAATGACAGTATTATTTCATATTATCAGTATTTTCATGACGTGCAACACTCTATTTTTTTTTTAACTTCTTCTTCTTCTTCTTTTTTCCTCGTTTATCTCAACACAAGTTAAAGTTAAAGAAAGCAACAAGAAAGGCCTCAGTCTGAATAGTAAGAAAACAGAAGTAATGGTTATATCGAAGAAACAATCACCACCATCATGCAGCATAACAATAAACGAGACAAATCTGAAACAAGTGCAACGTTTGAAATATTTGGGCACAATAATAACATCAGATGGGAGATGCACCACAGAAATAAAAAGCAGAATAGCTCAGGCCAAAATAGCATTTCAGAAAATGAAAAACATCTTATGCAATAAATCTATGTCAATAGAAGTGAGAAAGAGAGTTCATCGGTGCTATATAGAACTAATTCTGACCTATGGAAGCGAATCATGGACAGTAGACAAACAAATGAAAAGACGATTAGAGGTCACATAGATGGGATTTCTCAGCAGAATGTTGAAAGTTCCCTGGACAGCTAAAAAGACCAATGAGGAAGTTCTCAAAGAGGCCAACACACAAAGGGAGCTCTTAAAAAACATCAGAAAGAAGCAATCAACATTTTTCGGGCACATCATGAGAAGAGGAAAGTTGGAATACTTGGTTACAACTGGCAAAATAAAAGGAAAGAGAGATCGCGGGCGACAAAGAGAGAAAATACTGGATAGCTTGGTGTCATGGCATAGAAAACAGTTAATAACAGAACTGATACGATGCACTGTAGATAGAAGATTGTGGAGGGACATGATCACCTACGCCAACCGGTATGGCACATGATGATGATCTCAACACACATAGAAGAATTCTCAAAAAAAAAAAAAAAAAAAAAAAAAAAAAAAAAAGCCCGTACTTCTGCTTCCACGGTCACTGGGTTTTGTTGTCTGCGTTTTCTGTCCTTTCTGGTTCATACATAGTAGGACTTACAACACTCGTGTCCATTCTCTGTCCAGTTTGGTACATACTGAGTAGGACGTACAAATTCGTGTCCATTCTCTGTCCAGTTTGGTACATACTGAGTAGGACGTACAACACTAGTGTCCATTCTCTGTCCAGTTTGGTACATACTGAGTAAGATGTACAAAACTCGTGTCCATTCTCTGTCCAGTTTGGTACATGCTGAGTAGGACGTACAACACTCGTGTCCATTTTGGTACATACAGAGCAGGACGTACACCACTCCTATTCATTTCTGTCCATTTGGTACATACAGAGTAGAACGTACAACACTAGTGTCCATTCTCTGTCCAGTTTGGTACATACTGAGTAAGATGTACAAAACTCGTGTCCATTCTCTGTCCATTTGGTACATGCTGAGTAGGACGTACAACACTCGTGTCCATTTTGGTACATACAGCAGGACGTACACCACTCCTATTCATTTTCTGTCCAGTTTGGTACATACAGAGTAGAACGTACAATACACGTGCCTATTCTTCACCAAGTTCTATGTCCTCATATGAACATATCTGCTGAACACTGCACTCGGCCAAACCCATCATTGATTTCCCTCTCTTTAACCCTCTACCTCTCTGACTGCTGATCTCACTGTACAGTGGATGACGTGTGTCGGCGCAAGATGTCTCAGACGAGTTAAGATTAACTTCTGCAGAATGCGGACCTCTGGCGCAGGACAGCGCAAACGTCGGAGTAGTTACAAAAGAGACAAGCTAAATAATTACAACTCTGATTACCGCTGACATTTCAATTAATGAATTGTATTAATGAGAAGACGATTAGAGGCCACTAGAGATGGGACTTCACAGAAGAAATATTCCCTGGATACCTAACAAGACTATCGAGGAAATCCTCAAAGATGCCAACACAAAAAGAGAACTTTTTTTAAAAAGACAAAACATCAGAAAGAAACAATCGACATTTTTCAAGCACATCATGCATGAGATTAGAAAAGTTGGAATACTTGATTAAAACCTGTAAAATACAAGGAAAGAGAGATCGCGGATGACAGAGAGAAGAAACTAGAGAGCTTAGTACTGTGGCGCTGGAAACAGTCAACAACATTATTGATACGATGATCTGTGAACAGAAAATTGTGGAAGCATATGATCGTCTACGCAAACTGATGGCACATGATGATGATATTATTTTTGGGAAAAGTGGTGTGGCCTGATATGATCATCATCATTGAGTGCCGTTTCCGCAGTGAAGGTTAGCTACCGTGGAGCGCCATTCCGCTCTGTCTCTTGCTTTGATGGTGCAGGTTGTCATAGGCTGACTTATCCATCTTTTGATATTACTCGTTCATGTTAGTCGTGGTCTGCCTCTGCCCATTTTACCTTGTATGTTCACTTCCAAGATTACCTTTAGTAGGCTGTTGTGTCTTTTCACATGGCCCAAAAATCTCAGTTGTTTTATTTGAATTGTGTTTAGTAGTTCTCTTTTCGTTTTTATTTGTTTTCAGACTTCGTCGTTTGTTTTCCTTTCTTTCCATCCAATTCTTACTATTCTTCTATAAACCCACATTTTAATTTATTCAATTCAATTTGTGTGTGTTTTCTTGTCTATGTCCATGTTTCAGCATTATTGTGATTGGAGCCTCATCACTTAATATTCCAAAGAAAGCCATGGAGCGAGACTCTAACTTATGTTAGTATAGAATATAACATTCAATAGAAAAGAAGAGAATGGAACACAGAATATAACAAAACAAAATAGAAGAGAATGGAATGGAATGGAACACCATGCTGGAATGTTGAGACGATATAACATTTTGCTATTCTTAGTTTAATCCCTGGTGTTATTTGTTGTTGATGTTTGTATATTTTTCATGGCATTAAAATTACTTTATGCAACTCTTATTGGAATGATATGTGCCGTCAATCAGAAAGAAAATATCAACAGAAACAGGATATTGCGCATTCATTAAGACTCGGATGATTCCCTATTGATCCTACAAAGCGCCGCTAGATGTCGTATAAGGTTCGTAATATTTTTGCCAACCCTCACTATTCTGCGCGGTATATTCTATCTTATCCAATCAGTCTATGCCTGCCAAATTTGCTTCTCTCGTCAGTGTTATTTTCAGTGTCTCTCTAGGTCTTCTTTTTTAGGAAATCCATAGTAGCCTCCGTCAGTCATAGTTGATTATAGTAGCCCCCGTCGCTCATAGTTGACTATAGTAGCCTCCGTCACTCATAGTTGACTATAGTAGCCTCCGTCAGACATAGTTGATTATAGTAGCCCCCGTCAGTCATAGTTGACTATAGTAGCCTCCGTCACTCATAGTTGACTATAGTAGCCTCCGTCACTCATAGTTGACTATAGTAGCTTCCGTCACTCACAGGTGACTATAGTAGCCTCCGTCAGTCATAGCTGAATATGAATGAATTTTGCAGCGCCCCTATGAAGTATTATTGTTTTCTTTTGCTTATTCTATGAATGTGCTTTTTCTTCTTGCTTGAGTTGGAGCTTTAGAGTGTCTTCCAAAGATTGCGGACTGAAGTTATGTCTTTTCTAGGCTGCAAGGTTTATGTTCTGAGTCTTCATGGCCCGTTTACACACGTCCTATAAATTTGAGTTTTTTGGCGCCCTTTAGTTCTTTATAGTCATCTGCTAGCTGTCCAAAAGTATATCATTCGGTATGCGGCCATCTTTCATACGGTGTTAAGTGGCCAGCCAGCGTAAACTACGTTGTTTGAGCAGCGTGTAGATGTTTGGGAGGCCTGTGCTAGTGTTGACCTCTGCGTTTGTCACTTTTTCCTTTCAGATGTTAACAAGAATACGGCGTAAGGAAACCCTAAATTACCGATAAAAAGTGTACTCCGATACAATGATTTAACTCACCATGACAGTTATTTGTGCAGCGATAAAAAGTGTAACTCCAGATACAATGAGTTAACTCACCTGACAGTTATTTGTGCAGCGATAAAAAGTGTAACTCCAGATACAATGAGTTAACTCACCATGACAGTTATTTGTGCAGCGATAAAAAGTGTAACTCCAGATACAATGATTAACTCACCATGACAGTTATTTGTGCAGCGATAAAAAGTGTAACTCCAGATACAATGAGTTAACTCACCATGACAGTTATTTGTGCAGCGATAAAAAGTGTAACTCCAGATACAATGAGTTAACTCACCATGACAGTTATTTGTGCAGCGATAAAAAGTGTAACTCCAGATACAATGAGTTAACTCACCATGACAGTTATTTGTGCAGCGATAAAAAGTGTAACTCCAGATACAATGAGTTAACTCACCATGACAGTTATTTGTGCAGCGATAAAAAGTGTAACTCCAGATACAATGAGTTAACTCACCATGACAGTTATTTGTGCAGCGTAAAAAAGTGTAACTCCAGATACAATGAGTTAACTCACCATGACAGTTATTTGTGCAGCGCGATAAAAGTGTAACTCCAGATACAATGAGTTAACTCACCATGACAGTTATTTGTGCAGCGATAAAAAGTGTAACTCCAGATACAATGAGTTAACTCACCATGACAGTTATTTGTGCAGCGATAAAAAGCAAGAAGCAGACACCGAGTGTCAGATGGACAGACTACATCCCAGAAACGCTACAACAACATGAACTGACATTGAGTTAAGTTGTCAAAAGACGAGAACCAGAACTTGTATCTCCCACGACACCCAAGCGGACACAAGCGAAAGTGAAGAAGATAAAGATGCATCCAGTTCAATTTATTTTTGCATTCACACAATAACATGGTGAGAACTGTATGAAGGAGCTATAAGCTAGCTGCTTTTCGTTAACTTTTGCAGCCGTGTTTAGTGCAATATATTATCCTACTAATTTATTGAAAGATTAGTCACTTGGCTTCAAGCTGGAGCCTACTCGTTGTGACCTCAATGGTGCTGCAGGCTGGGCTCATGTGTGTAATTAACAAGCCTCAAACTCTGTTTTATTTTGTTTCTTTGTTGTTAGGATCATCCTCACTGCGCACTGAACGAAACAATAGGTGCTCCGATATCATTCTCGAGAATTTCGAAGAAAAAAAAAATCCGAGGATAATCCTGGCCCACGTGCACGAATGGCTGTGAAACACGGAGAACAACAAAAATGACAATCATGAAGATACAGACTTTCATTAATGGATGCTTACCAGAATAAAAGGATGGAAATGGCAGGACAAATTCACTAACATAGAATTATGGAAGTGGATCAGTCAAATACCAGTGGATAAAGAGATACAGCGAAGACGATGGCGCTGGATAGGACCCACACTGCGGAAGCCAACTGAGAATATTACACAACAGGCCCTTTTTTGGAATCCCCAGGGGAAAAGACAAAGAGGAAGACCAAATAATTCTTGGAGAAGACAGTTTTGAAGCAGAGATGAAGATGATGGGGAAGACATGGAATGATCTTAAAAGAATGGCAAGAAACAGAACGACTTGGAAACTGTTTGTTGAAGACCTATGCTCCACAGGAAGATGAAAGATAGAAGAGAGGAAGAAGAGACGTGCACGAACTCCGCAGCACAGTGTAACAGTATAGCTAGCGAAGCATGGGAGCAGGCTAACTTAGTTGTTACCCGCTTAAGGTAGAATTACTGGACGACACGATGATGAGTTTAGGTCCATGGAAATTTCCACGAGGATTTCCACTTCAACCAAGTTGTTGTGGCAGTGACCATAGACGCATGGCTAGCGCATGCATTGACCCCATGACTTTGGTTGTAGGATAAATAAGTGGTCATTCAACAAATAGGTCATAGAGATATCGTGAAAACAAGGTGTCTTTATCAAACCATGAGATAGTTCAAGTATCGGTCATAGAATGGTGAGGAGGGATCCACTCGAGTGACCAGAAGAGCGCAAAGTGTCACTTTGCGACAGTTTTTGGTTGGCTGCTGATTTTCAGGCGAAGAGTTGTGTTTGGAGTATTTAAACTTCAACACTATAGGTTTGAAACAGTAGGGCATAGAAGAAAGTCAACAGTCAGGACAGAACAGTTAGGAGTCAGGAATGAGAATTAGACAGTTAGAGATAGTTACAAGAAGGAGTTAGGAGTCAGGACAGAACAGTTACAATTACAGTTACAATTAGAACACTTAGAGTTAGAACAGTCAGAACAGTTAGGAAGTTAAGATTAGAAAGTGAAGCCAGTTAGTTAGGAAGTTAAGAATCATCAAGTTGTAGTTTTAAGTCAGTTGAGAAGTTATTAAGCAAGTTGATAGACAGTAATGAGTATAGCAATGAAAATATGAACTTTAGTGTTGTGCAAGTGCTTAAGAGTATTTCAAGTTGTTCACATTCCTCATGAACGTAAGTTGAATAATGTTGTATGCAAGATATGCACTTGGGACGGATCATAGTCATCGGCGGTAGCCTCAGAGAAGTCCCGAATTAATTAACATTAATTTAAGATAAGTGCATCAACCACTAATCGATCATTTTGCCTAGAGATATCAATAAACTTGATTATTATTATGTTTCAGAGAAAGTCTGTCATTATTTACCTGTTGTGATCAACTAATAAATGTGATGTTCTGTCAAGAGAGTACAAAGATAATATAAAGATAATATAAAGAATTAACATTACAGCTCTATAACACAGCCTGGGATCCATGGCGTTGGTAGGTTTGTGTTGGCAATTTGCCCGGGCAGCGGCACTTATTTATAGCCTACTCTTTTTTTCTTTTGTAACTGCCAAATGTTTTTTAACGTGCGTGAGTGCACACGGTACGCCCGTCTATTGCCGTTATCCAAGGGGCTAGAAATCAGATCTCACTACTCAAAAGATCAAGAGAGAGAGTAAAGTCATAAAGAAAGTACGGATTCATTGGTATTTGAACACAGATCTTTCCTGTACAGGGGTGGACTTAGTACCTGTAGAATAACTAGCCCCGCCCCTCCCATTTGTACCCAACTGGTTTACCATACATACATGGTACATCCAAAGGTGCTCGTGATTAATCTGCAGTATTGGTTTGTGACTGACAGATCATCGAGTCAAGTCTAAATTCTAGAGAGCTACAGAGGGAACTACGGATGACTTGTGTTTCTCAGTCGTTTAAAGCTGCTGGAATTGCTGAGGAAGTGAACTAGACTAGACTAGACTAGACTAGACTAGACTAGACGACTAGACTAGGCGACTAGACTACACTAGACTAGACTAGACGACTAGACTACCTAGACGACTAGACTACACTAGACTAGACTAGACTAGACTAGACTAGACTAGACTAGACTAGACTAGACTAGACTAAATTATAACTTAGATGTCACTAAACTACAGCAAAATTTTAATTAAATTAAACAAATCAAATTGTTCCTATTATTCTATAAATCCACATTTCAAATGCTTCAATTTTCTGTTCTGTTTTCTGGCCTAATGTCTATGTTTCTGCACAATACAGGAATGTTGAGAAGATATAACATTTTGCTATTCTTAGTTTTAGCCATGGTGTTTGTTTTAATGTTAGTATATTTATCAAGGCATTAAAATTACTTTTATATCATCCCCCCCCCCTCTCTCTCTCTCTCTCTCTCTCTCTCTTCTCTGCGATCAGGACTCAATCTCAGAGTAGGATTCCAAATTCTCACACGAAGACAGCTGTCTGTTTAATGTCATTCCTATTTTTTGGTTTATTTCAGTTTTACATTTTCCATCTCTGGTTATTATATGTTCAAGATAGTTGTAGTTTTGAAATCACTCAAGGCATATCCCTTCCACCTTGATATTCACTAGTAGGTTTTGAGTATTATCTTTGTTTATGATCATTCTTTTAGTCTTTTTGATATTCAGATCAAAATGATAAATACTGAACATTTTTTGGGGGGTATTTTTCTAACCGTGTGTTCACTTAACAAATTAGCTCTACTTTCACTTTGTGACTTTAATCTTTGTATCTTTTCATCGCCAACCCGCCTGTGAACTTTAATTAAAAAACTGAGAGTTCAGATAAACAATATGAAGATCTGCAGTCTCATTAACAAATTTGTCTTTGATCACATGGCTTGATATGCAAATATGATAATTGTGCTTGATATATTTGAGTCCTACATTTCCAGTTTGATGGAGTGTGATACTGTTTATGCATTAATCTTTCCTAATATTACATTGATTAATAAAAAGTCGGTGTTACGTTTCAGCAGTTTGTTTGCTTACTCTTTGTTGATTTCATCATCTGTTTCCTATTTGAGTCGGTTATATGAATAGTTCATTCATACAGATAAACGTGTAAAAAAAAGTAAGTGACCCGTCATGCCAAGTGGCGTATAGGAAAATGTGTTAGTGACCATGTGTTTTTTACAGACCTTCGGCACATGATTTTTGCGGTAATATGGTCAGTATTACGCCCGTGCCGCTTTACTTTCAACGAGAATACAGACCAGGCAAGGCCTGATTTAGGCCTGGGCTAAGTATGCTACGGCTAAGGTACCCATACTGCTCGGAAGACCCATACTCCTAGGGGGATTCACACTCCTAGGGAGACCCATACTCCTAGAGGGACCCATACTCCTAAGGGGGACTCGTACTCCTAGAGGGATCCATACTCCTAGGGAGACCCATACTCCTAGGGGGCCTCAAAGTTGAATTTATTTTGTAAAATATAGATGTCGTCTAGTGTTATTTTTGTTTATATTTTTTTAACAGATAGCTATAAAGTTATATTTAACATGGCCAGCTTAGGACCTCATATTTTTGGCGGGGGGCCTCAAATTTGTTTTGTATTGTAGTCTTTGACAGAGACCTTCTGGTGTTATTTTTTTTTCTTTTGAACGAGAGGTCTCAAACTTTCATTTAGCGCATCGCTAGCGTAAGCTCTCGACAAGTTTAAATACAACGCTGGTCGTACAGGCAATAGATAATACATTGAATTGTGGAACTAGGAAATGAATCTTCCTGAACCTTCCTAATGGAAAATGCTGCTTAAACTACACAGGAAGATTCAAGAGTAAGCAATGATGTTTTCTGTACTAAAGTCACCAGTTAAAAATTCACCTGTAAAAGTCATCTGTAAAAGTCACCTTTCCATATGCACTGGCAGTTCTACAGACCATCAAGAGTGGTAAACTCCCACATATATTTATCACCGATTCATGGAAATACTTCGTATACCACTTAATTCAACACTAGTGAAGCAATAATTGAAAATGCCACAGTTCACAAAACTAACATATATAATCATGAGAAGATGGTCGTCATATGTTGGTCATGTGATGAGATAAGGCAACAAGAGAATCTCAAGCAGGTCCGCAGATGTGAAGCAGAGGGTAAAAGAGAAAGAGGTCAACCCAAAGAATCACTAAAAGGAAGCAAGAGGCAAGTTACAGCAGTCAACAGCTCCATCGCTGATATTAAGCGACTCGACCAGAATAGAGTCGTGTGGTGAGACACCATGTTGTTCACGGTGTGATGTAAAATAAAAACAATTGTATACAGCAGCTAAACTATAGTAGAGAGACGAGTACGACGTTTCAGCATAAGCCTTAATCATGAAAAAATACAAAAATGATACCAACATCAACACAACGGGCAATACTATTTTAAAATAAACAACGAAATATACAAACAAACCAAAGCACTGATTTGACCACCAAAAAAAAATGGTGGGGAAAAAAAAACTGTGACCAGAATTTAAGTAGCTGTTGATTAGCAGGCAGGTAGGATTTGATACTGATAACAAAGATCATCGGACACAAAGAGTCTAACATTACTACCCTATGACCTGTTTCCGGCTCGAAAGGACATAATATATATATATATATATATATATATATATATATATATATTATGGCCCTTTTCGTCTTGTCAGACGGTCTAGTAGAGGCTATTGTGTATTTCATTTTGAGGGTTTGTTTTTGTTGAACAGCTTCTCTCGTGGCTAACTACCAATGTTTGACAAACACACACGGCCACAGAATGAACAAGCCAAACTCACTAATCCACATGGTCCCCTCTCCCCCAGGTTTTGCCCCAGCAGAGTCTCAAATGATGCCACACCATTCCCCACGCATGCTCTCCATGATGTGCGATCACCCGCCAGACGCCCCCAGTCATACCCACAGATGGAGAAGCCATTCAGAGTCGACCCACAGACATCCCCACACCGCAGTCTGGGTCCGCCGACCCGTTCCCCTCCGTGCACCAGTTCACCATACAGTATATCCCCGGGGACGCGCCCCAGTACTCCCAGTTCTCGACATTCGAGCATCGACTCGACCGACGGGGCCCCAGCACGCCACAGGAAAATCTCGTGTCCATGTATAGGTAACTGGGTGGTCTAGGGGTAAGACGTCGGTCTCTGGGTGGTCTAGGGTAAGACGTCGGTCTCTGGGTGGTCTAGGGGTAAGACGTCGGTCTCTGGGTGGTCTAGGGGTAAGACGTCGGTCTCTTTGGTCGGGGGTAAGACGTCGGTCTCTGGGTGGTGTGGGGGTAAGATGTCGGTCTCTGTGTAGTCTGGGGGTAAGACGTCGGTCTCTGTGTAGTCTGGGGGTAAGACGTCGTCTCTGGGTGGTCGGGGGGGGGGGTAAGACGTCGGTCTCTGGGTGGTGTGGGGGTAAGACGTCGGTCTCTGGGTGGTGTGGGGGTAAGACGTCGGCTCTGGGTGGTCGGGGGGTAAGACGTCGGTCTCTGGGTGGTGTGGGGGTAAGACGTCGGTCTCTGGGTGGTGTGGGGGTAAGACGTCGGTCTCTGGGTGGTCGGGGGGTAAGACGTCGGTCTCTGGGTGGTGTGGGGGTAAGACGTCGGTCTCTGGTGGTGTGGGGGTAAGATGTCGGTCTCTGTGTAGTCTGGGGGTAAGACGTCGGTCTCTGTGTAGTCTGGGGGTAAGACGTCGGTCTCTGTGTAGTCTGGGGGTAAGACGTCGGTCTCTGTGTAGTCTGGGGGTAAGACGTCGGTCTCTGTGTAGTCTGGGGGTAAGACGTCGGTCTCTGTGTAGTCTGGGGGTCGGTCTCTGTGTAGTCTGGGGGTAAGACGTCGGTCTCTGTGTAGTCTGAGGGTAAGACGTCGGTCTCTGTGTAGTCTGGGGGTAAGACGTCGGTCTCTGGGTGGTGTGGGGGTAAGACGTCGGTCTCTGGGTGGTGTGGGGGTAAGACGTCGGTCTCTGGGTGGTGTGGGGGTAAGACGTCGGTCTCTGGGTGGTGTGGGGGTAAGACGTCGGTCTCTGGGTGGTGTGGGGGTAAGACGTCGGTCTCTGGGTGGTCTGGGGGTAAGACGTTGGTCTCTGGGTGGGGGGGGGGGGGGTAAGACGTCGGTCTCTGGGTGGTCGGGGGGGTAAGACGTCGGTCTCTGGGTGGTCGGGGGGGTAAGACGTCGGTCTCTGGGTGGTCGGGGGGGTAAGACGTCGGTCTCTGGGTGGTCGGGGGGTAAGACGTTGGTCTCTGGGTGATCGGGGGGTAAGACGTTGGTCTCTGGGTGGTCGGGGGGTAAGACGTTGGTCTCTGGGTGGTCGGGGGGTAAGACGTTGGTCTCTGGGTGGTCGGGGGGTAAGACGTCGGTCTCTGGGTGGTCGGGGGGTAAGACGTCGGTCTCTGGGTGGTCGGGGGGGGGGGAGACGTCGGTCTCTGGGTGGTCGGGGGGGGGGGGTAAGACGTCGGTCTCTGGGTGGTCTGGGGGTAAGACGTCGGTCTCTGGGTGGTGTGGGGGTAAGACGTCGGTCTCTGGGTGGTCTGGGGGTAAGACGTCGGTCTCTGGGTGGTCTGGGGGTAAGACGTCGGTCTCTGGTGGTCTGGGGTAAGACGTCGGTATCTGGGTGGTGTGGGGGTAAGACGTCGGTCTCTGGGTGGTCGGGGGGTAAGACGTCGGTCTCTGGGTGGTGTGGGGGTAAGACGTCGGTCTCTGGGTGGTCGGGGGGTAAGACGTCGGTCTCTGGGTGGTGTGGGGGTAAGACGTCGGTCTCTGGGTGGTGTGGGGGTAAGACGTCGGTCTCTGGGTGGTCGGGGGGTAAGACGTCGGTCTCTGGGTGGTCGGGGGGTAAGACGTCGGTCTCTGGGTGGTCTGGGGGTAAGACGTCGGTCTCTGGGTGGTCGGGGGGTAAGACGTCGGTCTCTGGGTGGTCGGGGGGTAAGACGTCGGTCTCTGGGTGGTCGGGGGGTAAGACGTCGGTCTCTGGGTGGTCGGGGGGGTAAGACATCGGTCTCTGGGTGGTGTGGGGGTAAGACATCGGTCTCTGGGTGGTCTGGGGGTAAGACATCGGTCTCTGGGTGGTGTGGGGGTAAGACATCGGTCTCTGGGTGGTCTGGGGGTAAGACATCGGTCTCTGGGTGGTGTGGGGGTAAGACATCGGTCTCTGGGTGGTGTGGGGGTAAGACATCAGTCTCTGGGTGGTGTGGGGGTAAGACATCGGTCTCTGGGTGGTCTGGGGGTAAGACATCGGTCTCTGGGTGGTCTGGGGGTAAGACACCGGTCTCTGGGTGGTCTGGGGGTAAGACATCGGTCTCTGGGTGGTCTGGGGGTAAGACATCGGTCTCTGGGTGGTCTGGGGGTAAGACATCGGTCTCTGGGTGGTCTGGGGGTAAGACATCGGTCTCTGGGTGGTCTGGGGTAAGACATCGGTCTCTGGGTGGTCTGGGGGTAAGACATCGGTCTCTGGGTGGTCTGGGGGTAAGACATCGGTCTCTGGGTGGTCTGGGGGTAAGACGTCGGTCTCTGGGTGGTCTGGGGGTAAGACATCGGTCTCTGGGTGGTCTGGGGGTAAGACATCGGTCTCTGGTGGTCTGGGGTAAGACATCGGTCTCTGGGTGGTCTGGGGGTAAGACATCGGTCTCTGGGTGGTCTGGGGGTAAGACGTCGGTCTCTGGGTGGTCTGGGGGTAAGACGTCGGTCTCTGGGTGGTGTGGGGGTAAGACGTCGGTCTCTGGGTGGTGTGGGGTAAGACGTCGGTCTCTGGGTGGTCTGGGGGTAAGACGTCGGTCTCTGGGTGGTGTGGGGGTAAGACGTCGGTCTCTGGGTGGTGTGGGGGTAAGACGTCGGTCTCTGGGTGGTCGGGGGTAAGACGTCGGTCTCTGGGTGGTGTGGGGGTAAGACGTCGGTCTCTGGGTGGTCGGGGGTAAGACGTCGGTCTCTGGGTGGTCGGGGGGTAAGACGTCGGTCTCTGGGTGGTCTGGGGGTAAGACGTCGGTCTCTGGGTGGTGTGGGGGTAAGACGTCGGTCTCTGGGTGGTCTGGGGGTAAGACGTCGGTCTCTGGGTGGTCTGGGGGTAGACGTCGGTCTCTGGGTGGTCGGGGTAAGACGTCGGTCTCTGGGTGGTCGGGGGTTAAGACGTCGGTCTCTGGGTGGTGTGGGGTAAGACGTCGGTCTCTGGGTGGTCGGGGGGTAAGACGTCGGTCTCTGGGTGGTCGGGGGTAAGACGTCGGTCTCTGGTGGTCGGGGGTAAGAAGTTATCTCTGCACAGGAAGGAATTCGAATCCGACCGCAGTGAATTTCCACTTAGAAACTGTGGGAAGTGTGATCTCATGTCTAGCTATCTCTTGGTAGTGTGATGTCATGTCTAGCCCTCTCTGGGTAGTGTTATCTCATATCAGAGCCCTCTCTGGGAAGTGTGATCTAATGTCTAACACTCTCTGGAAAGTGAGATGCTATGTCTACTCCTTCCTGGGTAGTGAGATCTATGTCTAGTCCTCTCTGGGTAGTGTGATCTCATTTCTAGCTATCTCTGGGTAGTGTGATCTCATTTCTAGCTATCTCTTGGTAGTGTAATCTCATTTCTAGCCCTCTCTGGGTAGTGTTATCTCATATCAGAGCCCTCTCTGGGAAGTGTGATCTAATGTCTAACACTCTCTGGGAAGTGAGATGCCATGTCTACTCCTTCCTGGGTAGTGAGATCTATGTCTAGTCCTCTCTGGGTAGTGTGATCTCATTTCTAGCTATCTCTGGTAGTGTGATCTCATGTCTAACAATATCTGTGTAGTGTGATCTCATGTCGAGCCATCTCTGAGTAATGTGATCTCATTTCTAGCCCTATCTGTGTAGTGTGATCTCATGTCGAGCCCTTTTTGGGTAGTGAGATCCCATGACTAGCCCTCTCTTGGTAGTATGATATCATGTCTTGCCCTCTCTAGGTAGTGTGATCTCATGTCTATCTCTCTCTGGGTAGTGTGAGCTCATGTCTAGCACTCTCTGGGTAGTGTGATCTCATGTCTAGCACTCTCTGGGTAGTGTGATCTCATGTCTATCACTCTCTGGGTAGTGTGAGCTCATGTCTAGCACTCTCTGGGTAGTGTGATCTCATGTCTAGCACTCTCTGGGTAGTGTGATCTCATGTCTAGCACTCTCTGGGAAGTGTTATCTGATGTTTAGCACTGTCTGGGTAATGTGATCTCATGTCTAGCACTCTCTGGGTAGTGTGATCTCATGTCTAGCACACTCTGGGTAATGTAATCTCATGTCTAGCACTCTCTGGGTAATGTGATCTCATGTCTAGCACTCTCTGGGTAGTGTGATCTCATGTCTAGCACTCTCTGAGTAGTGTGATCTCATGTCTAGCACTTTCTGGGTAATGTTATGTCATGTCGAGCCATCTTTGGGTAGTGTGATCTAATATCTAGCCCTTTAGAAAAAAAAACATAGATCCAGTGGAGTGTAAGTTTCCTACCCGTTAAAAAGAAACCATTGGCAGTTGAAAGTTCAAATGATTAGGTTCCAAATATTGTTACGCAAATCTACCATTTCAGAAGAGAGATGTATGTTTGGGGCGTAAAGGAGCAGGTATCGCGGCTCAGTCGTAAACAAGCGACACAACGCATCTATTACAACTGAATATCATCACCCAGTATCATGCCTGCTGGCGTAGGTGATCATGTATCTACACAATTTTCGATTTCGACAGTTATTTTTTTTCCTTTTGTTGATCTTCTGTCAAAGTCATTCGCTTCAGTCTTCATACCTTCGTCTGGTATTTTTTCTCTTTGCTTCCCTCTATCTCTTCGTCCCTCAACTTTCCCAGTTGTCACAATATCTTCCAGCTGTTCCCTTCTCATTACGTGGCCAAAAAAATGATGAAGTTTCTTCCTAATATTGGAAATTAGCTCTCGCTTTGGTTTGGCTTCTTTCAGAACGTTTTCATTTCTCTTATTAGCTGTTCATGGAATTCTCAATATTCTTCTGTAAAACCACATTTCTACAGCCGCAAGTGATTTTCTTGTCTGTTATCTTATTGTCCATGATTCACATCAATATGTTAAGACTGGCTCTACATGACATTTAAGAACTCTTTTTCTTGTTTCTAATGTCAAAAAACTGAATTGCACCGTATCTTCTTCATTTTCTGGAAAGCTGCTTTTGCCTGAGCCATCCTGCATCTCACCACTGTTGTACATTACCATCTGAGGTTAACATTGTTCCCATATATTAAAAATCATTTACCTGTTTTAATATGGCTCAACTTTTTATTGTGAATTACGTTGATGTCTTTTTTTTCCTTTTTTTTTTTTTGCTGCTATCATTACTTCTGTCTTTTGGTCACAAAGTCTGAGTCCTTTATTTTTGCTGTAGACTGTATCATCAGCAAACATAGAGTATTTATAGTATGACCTCCAATTGTTATTTCAGGCATGCCCCTGATGGATCTTAAAATAAGTTTACTATTCATATTGAATAAATCTGGTGACAGCACACAACCTTGCTTAACACCCTGTTTTATTTTTTGAAACATTCCCAATTGATTTCCAGTTTTCATGGCCGCTTTTTGTTGCCAGTACGCGTTCTTTATTATTCTAGATCTTTGCTGTCTATGTTTAAGCCTTCTAAAATGTTGATTATTTCTTGGTGCTTTACTTTGTCAAATGCTTTGGTACAGTCTATGAAACATAGGTATAGATCGGTTTTCACCTCTATGGCTCTCTCTACTAGGAACATATGATGTATGTGGCATTATTCGTACCTTCACCTCCCACACACAACCACACTATTCATCACTAATTTCTGGACTGATTTTGTTTCGTACTCTTCGCATGATGAACTTATCTTTAGCATGTGACTCATAAAGCTTATTGTGCGATGATCATCTTTCTTTGACAGGGCTATGAATATTGGATTTCGCAGGCCGTCTGGTATCCGCTGTTGCAGATATCGTTCAATAACCCCTTAACAGGTGAACGCTCATAACAGAAGTAATATGGTGTGTGACTTTTCTCCTGAGCCTTCGACGTGGCTGACACACTCTCCGCCACGGAAGGCAGTTTTCAAATCAAGTGTATTGATATATCATCGTTTGATCACGGCATTCAATGAAATGTCTATGACGTATAGATTTATTTATCGCAGTGTATTTATTGTTTCACCCGTATTTTACTGTGGCCTCATTATGAGGAGAGTAAAGAATAGTGACACTATGACCTTTCAGGCATGTCGTAAGAGGCGACTAAGGAGATTGATCGAGCTGCCATTGTAAAAAGTATTGTTATGGAAACAGAGCCATAGATTTCACAAACAGTGATCTCTGATATGTGCCATTTTGGCACGCAAGTTTTCTGTTTTTGAGATTGTGATTCTGCCCTATGTGCCGTCTTCGGCTCGAAAGGACAATAGATAGATTCACTATTTGTCTCATGAAAATAGCAAAAGAAAAACAGAATGTGAACATAACGATGGACGACAGACAACTAAAACATGTAGAGGAATTCAAATACCTGGGAAATCTAGTCACAATAATTCACAAACAGCAGAAATAGACTCAAGATGCTACAAAGCTTGTCAAATCCCTGGATAACTATCACCACTATTGTCCAACAAAGAAATAACGCTAGAAGCAAAACGGGCACTCTATAATAGAAACTTCATCCCAACATTGTGCTACAAATGGCAGTTCTGGATCCTAGATGCAAGAACAATAAGAAAAATAACCTCTGCGGAGATTAAATGTGTTAGAAGATTGACAGGAAACAGCCTGAAAGATAAGATCTGAAATGAATAACTGAGAAAAAAGTTAATAATAATTCCCGCCACAGAGCACATAAATAAACAACAGGAAAAACGGTTTGGTCAGGTGATAAGGCAGAAATTCAAAACACAACATAACGAGCCTTCAATAAACGTTGCGAGAACACCAGACTCAATGGCAGACCACGAAAAATATGAACAATGGAAATACTAGGAAACATAACAGCAAAGGGGGGGAGGGGGGCGAACAGAAAAGCAAAAGACCACACATTATATCTCCCTTGGACACTGAAAGACAAATGAGGAAGGAAAGAAGAATCTTTATATCAGAAATGATATTATTTACGATACACTCGTATTAAGTGCAATTCGAACGACACTCGCAACAACTAGGGGGCAAAACTAATTATTCACATTTAAACGTTCACTTAACGCCCTTTTAAGGGCGGATGACGAAGAGGAATTCTACAGTCTACGAATACTCTAGAATACTTTAGTCATCGGGCGAACGTAAGCAAGCATATCCGTTAAAATACCGCTTCTCTGCGCGGTGGAAGCCTAATTAACAGGCTATAATAAAATATATGTTTGGTGTCACACATGGCGTTCGATTTACATTTTAACAATTATTTTTACCTCTACTATATTTAATACAATGTAAATTTTAATTTGTTATTTCATAAATAAGGATTATAAAATATATAGTTTAGTATGCAATATTAATTATGGGCATTTATATAGCTGTGGTTATATAATCCATATAATATACAATCCATAAATGTTCGCTCAACCGCCCGTGCCAGTGGAATCATTCGAATTAAAAGTCATCTCATTGAAGGATCCAAACAAAGAAAGGCAGCTGCAGTCCCTATCACAGCAGCTACAGCACGCGAAAAAAAACACATAAGGCGTAGCCGCACCGATATTGAACGCAGCTGAATTGTTCTTCTTCATACGATATCATCATTCATCGCAAGCAATCGGAATATCGAAACACGATCCAGATGAAACACACAGCTCATGATGTGCACAGAGCACTAAACTCAGTAGCTCCGACATCAAGCCGGTCTTGGAATATGAGGAAACTGCAACCAGGAACACTTTTCAGACCATGCATCAATGGTTCGTGCCGCCTATCCGCCATATTGACCGGTACTCCAATGGTATTTGTATATTGCAATCAACACAGAATACACTATTGCGCACACTGTAGAAGATTTCAGATCACATGCAGGTAATCCGCTTCACTGGCGAAGATCATAATACTGGAACTTCCTATCTATACACTTATCTGTTGTGGAAATAGAGAATTAACCATCTTATCGGCAAGAAACCTAACAGTAAACGTTGACGCAAACATGACCGCGCCATCTTGAAACCGGAAGTTGTGGTATAACAACTACTGATGGAATTCTGTTAGACAAAAGACAAAAAAGAGCCCACGAGGTACGATTAAAACTGAAGGACTGACAACAAAGCTTGGAATAATTCGCGCATTATAAAGAAACACAAGATAATAAAATGGGTTCATCATCATCAAGTACCGGACCTGCTGGTGTAGGTGATCATGTCTCTCCACAACTTTCGATCTCGACAGTTATTTATCATTTCTGTTGTTCACATTTTGCCAAGCCTTTCACTTAAGCTGTCTGGTATTTTTTTTCTCTTTGCTTGCCTCTATCTCTTCGTCCCTCAATTGTTACAGTTGTTACAATATATTCCAGTTGTTCTCTTTTCATCACGTGGCCAAAAAATGATGATTGTTTCTTCCTAATATTGGAAATTAGCTCTCATTTTGCTTTGACCTCTTTCAGAACGTTTTCATTACTCTTCTTAAATGGGTTGGCAACATTATAAGACAGAAAGAGCAAATAAACTCTATGAGAACGGCCGACCATGAAGAAGACTAATTCTCTCCATTAAAAAAGAAAGCAAGAAAGAAAGAGAGAGAGAGAGAGAGAGAAAGAAAGAAAAAAGAAAGAAGGAAAGAAAGAAAAAAGAAAGAAAGAAAGAAAGAAAGAAGAAAAGAAGTGAATCTTGAAAAAAAACCGTAGGCAATAACGATGATATTATTATAGATTTTACAGACGAGATAAAAAGATATATTGATATCAGCCGCATGCGTGTGTGTGTGTGTGTGTTTGTTATTTAACATAAGAAATCTGTTGAGAATATAATGAACAAGTTGATGGATATAAAATAAATATTATTTTGCTCATGAAATGTGTTGATAATGTTATGTTGCAGTCGTTGGACGTAACAGAAATGTTATTTTATTGAAGAGATATCTCCTGCGGATAAACATTACAGCCGTCGGATATAACAGAAATGTTATTTTAATAAATATATTTCCTGAGGATAAACATTACAGTCATTGGATATAACAGAAATGTTATTTTAATGAAGATATTTCTTGAGGATGTCACATTACAGTCATTGGATATAACAGAAATGTTATTTTAATAAATATATTTCCTGAGGATATCACATTACAGTCATTGGATATAACAGAAATGTTATTTTAATGAAGATATTTCTTGAGGATGTCACATTACAGTCATTGGATATAACAGAAATGCTATTTTAATAAAATATTTCTTGAGGATATCATATTAGTCATTGGATATAGCAGAAATATTTTATTAAATATATTTCTTGAGGATATCACATTACAGTCGCTAGATATAACAGAAATGTTATTTAATGAAGATATTTCTTGAGGATATCATATTAAAGTCGTTGGATATAACAGAAATGTTAAGTAACACAAGAAATGTGTTGAGAATGTCATGTTCTCCCAAAATAAAAGTAAAGAGGGCGCTCTAAAACATAAATGGTCAAAGGATGAGACAAAAAAAATTGAAGCTTATAACCAACACTAAATGGAAACAATAACCACCGTTTGACTTATTTAATAATAGAATAAGAAAGGAACGACTAGAATACGCTGTCAAAAAGAAAACCGAAAGAAGAACAGAGAAAACAAAGAAAAGCTTATGAGAATATAAAGTGTGAAAAAGGAAATTCAGAAATTGTTTATAGAGAACGAAAATGGTTGTCTAATTAATACCTAGTTCACAAGGCACGACACTAGATGATAGTAATATTAGATTATACTGAAGAATGTTACAGAGGCTCCATACATGTTGAGACATATCGGTACAGAGGCTCCATACATGTTGAGATATATCGGTACAGAGGCTCCATACATGTTGAGACATATCGGTACAGAGGCTCCATACATGTTGAGATATATCGGTACAGAGGCTCCATACATGTTGAGATATATCGGTACAGAGGCTCCATACATGTTGAGATATATCGGTACAGAGGCTCCATACATGTTGAGATATATCGGTACAGAGGCTCCATACATGTTGAGATATATCGGTACAGAGGCTCCATACATGTTGAGATATATCGGTACAGAGGCTCCATACATGTTGAGATATATCGGTACAGAGGCTCCATACATGTTGAGATATATCGGTACAGAGGCTCCATACATGTTGAGATATATCGGTACAGAGACTCCATACATGTTGAGATATATCGGTACAGAGGCTCCATACATGTTGAGACATATCGGTACAGAGGCTCCATACATGTTGAGACATATCGGTACAGAGGCTCCATACATGTTGAGACATATCGGTACAGAGGCTCCATACATGTTGAGACATATCGGTACAGAGGCTCCATACATGTTGAGACATATCGGTACAGAGGCTCCATACATGTTGAGATATATCGGTACAGAGGCTCCATACATGTTGAGATATATCGGTACAGAGGCTCCATACATGTTGAGATATATCGGTACAGAGGCTCCATACATGTTGAGATATATCGGTACAGAGGCTCCATACATGTTGAGATATATCGGTACAGAGGCTCCATACATGTTGAGATATATCGGTACAGAGGCTCCATACATGTTGAGATATATCGGTACAGAGGCTCCATACATGTTGAGATATATCGGTACAGAGGATCCATACATGTTGAGATATATCGGTACAGAGGCTCCATACATGTTGAGATATATCGGTACAGAGGCTCCATACATGTTGAGATATATCGGTACAGAGGCTCCATACATGTTGAGATATATCGGTACAGAGGCTCCATACATGTTGAGATATATCGGTACAGAGGCTCCGTACATGTTGAGATATATCGGTACAGAGGCTCCATACATGTTGAGATATATCGGTACAGAGGCTCCATACATGTTGAGATATATCGGTACAGAGGCTCCATACATGTTGAGATATATCGGTACAGAGGCTCCATACATGTTGAGATATATCGGTACAGAGGCTCCATACATGTTGAGATATATCGGTACAGAGGCTCCATACATGTTGAGATATATCGGTACAGAGGTTCCATACATGTTGAGATATATCGGTACAGAGGCTCCATACATGTTGAGATATATCGGTAATTGACACAAGAATAATTATATGTAAATGAGTAAGAAACATGTGTGATAGTTAAGGAGTAAGAAAGACATATGACAGTTAAAGTTTATGAAAGACATATGACAGTTAAAGTTTATGAAAGACATGTGACAGATAAGGAGTACTAAAGACGTGTCAGTTAATAAATAAGAAAGACATGTGACAGTAATGAAATAAGAAAGACATGTGACAGTAAAGGAGGAAGAAAGACATGTGACATTAAAGGAGTAAGAAAGACGTGTGACAGTTAAGGAGTAATAAAGACAAGTGCCAGTTACGGAGTAAGAAAGACATGTGACAGTTACGGAGTAAGAAAGATGTGACAGTTAAGGAGTAAGAAAGACATGTGACAATTATGGAGTAAGAAAGACATGCGACAGTTATGGAGTAAGAAAGATGTGACAGTTAAGGAGTAAGAAACATGTGACAGTTATGGAGTAAGAAAGATGTGACAGTTATGGAGTAAGAAAGATGTGACAGTTAAGGAGTAAGAAATATGTGACAGTTATGGAGTAAGAAAGATGTGACAGTTATGGAGTAAGAAAGATGTGACAGTTATGGAGTAAGAAAGACATGTGACAGTTATGGAGTAAGAAGACATGTGACAGTCAAGGAGTAATAAAGATATGTGCCAGTTAAGGAGTGAGAAAGACATGTGGCAAGCAACATACATTACGAGAATGAAAAAAAGTAATTAAAGTAAGAAAATAAGAAGTAATGAACGCATATTGTAAAGAAATAAAGAAAGTGCTGACAGTAAAACCTTTTATTGTACAATGATAAAACGTGGCAACATCTGTAGGGAGACAGAAGGAGTTCAAGAAATGTGTGTGTGTTGTGGTGGGGCGGGCGGGGGGGGGGGGTGATGAGGGATGAACAGAAACATGGATTTAAACAGAGAGGGTGCCATTATTGTGAAACAAAGAGAGAGACATACAGGGATAGAGAGAGGCACATAGTGCAATTATTGTGAAACATAGAGAGAGACATACAGGGATAGAGAGAGGCGCATAGTGCAATTATTGTGAAACAAAGAGAGAGACATACAGGGATAGAGAGAGGCACATAGTGCAATTATTGTGAAACAAAGAGAGAGACGTACAGGGATAGAGAGAGGCACATAGTGTAATTATTGTGAAACAATGAGAGAGACATACAGGGATAGAGAGAGGCACATAGTGTAATTATTGTGAAACAATGAGAGAGACATACAGGGATAGAGAGAGGCACATAGTGTAATTATTGTGAAACAATGAGAGAGACATACAGGGATAGAGAGAGGCACATAGTGCAATTATTGTGAAACAATGAGAGAGACATACAGGGATAGAGAGAGACGCAAGCGAGATAGTGCAATTATTGTAAAACAATGAGAGAGACATACAGGGATAGAGAGAGGCACATAGATAGTGCAATTATTGTGAAACAATGAGAGAGACATACAGGGATAGAGAGAGGCACATAGATAGTGCAATTATTGTGAAACAATGAGAGAGACATACAGGGATAGAGAGAGGCACATAGATAGTGCAATTATTGTGAAACAATGAGAGAGACATACAGGGATAGAGAGAGGCACATAGATAGTGCAATTATTGTGAAACAATGAGAGAGACATACAGGGATAGAGAGGGGCACATAGATAGTGCAATTATTGTGAAACAATGAGAGAGACATACAGGGATAGAGAGAGGCACATAGTGTAATTATTGTGAAACAATGAGAGAGACATACAGGGATAGAGAGAGGCACATAGTGCAATTATTGTGAAACAAAGAGAGAGACATACAGGGATAGAGAGAGGCACATAGTGTAATTATTGTGAAACAATGAGAGAGACATACAGGGATAGAGAGAGGCACATAGTGCAATTATTGTGAAACAAAGAGAGAGACATACAGCGATAGAGAGAGAAAGAGAGAGAGATAGTGAAATTATTGTGAAACAAAGAGAGAGACATACAGGGATAGAGAGAGACGCAAGCGAGATAG
The DNA here is from genome assembly GCA_032433765.1 of Megaustenia siamemsis. Taxonomy (NCBI): domain Eukaryota; kingdom Metazoa; phylum Mollusca; class Gastropoda; order Stylommatophora; family Ariophantidae; genus Megaustenia; species Megaustenia siamemsis. The sequence continues at coordinate 61,119,356 of JAVIAB010000041.1, read as the reverse complement.
TGCAATTATTGTAAAACAAAGAAAGAGACATATAGCGAGAGAGAGAGTGAAATAAGGAGAGAGACTTACAGGGATAGAGGGAGAGAGACAGAGATAGTGCCATTATTGTGAAACAAGAGAGAGATACATACAAACAGAGAAAAAAAGAGAAAACAGAAAGACGGATGGATGGATGGATGGATGGATGGATGGATGGATGGATGATGGATGGATGGATGGATGGATGGATGGATGGGTATACATATTTTGAAGACACGTGAGACATAAAATAGATGGCGTGAGCGTCGAGTTATCAATGTTGCTATAGCTAATATCGCCTCGTGTAAACAATAATAGGAGCCTCATGTCTTCAGCAGGTGACACAAGTGTTTACACATTGTCAATCCCCGTTAGCTCACTCCTCCCAGTATGCACACACCTTGCTAAAGTAGATGGGACATAACATCAAATATACAACAATCACAACGTTACTATAAGGAATACACACCAATAATTTATAGATAGAGCTCTACCAAGAAAATAAAAAAATATTCTATAAACGCAACTGACAATATTTTTCTATAAATATTTATAAAGTATCTTCAGACAAAGGAAAGGAAATAATAGTTCAGTTTAAAAAAAAAAATACAAAAACACACAAGCAAACACATAGAAAGTATGATTTTGTTCCCAGTTTGAAAAAGAACGTACATAATTACTTCAGTACATATAAAGAACGTACATTATTACTTCATTACATAAAAAGAACGTACATAATTACTTCATTACATAAAAAGAACGTACATTATTACTTCATTACATAAAAAGGACGCACATAATTACTTCAGTACATAAAAAGAACGTACATAATTACTTCATTACATAAAAAGAACGTACATAATTACTTCATTACATAAAAAGAACGTACATAATTACTTCATTACATAAAAAGGACATATATAATAACTTCATTACATAAAAAGGACATATATAATTACTTCAATACATAAAAAGGACATATATAATAACTTCATAATATTCTGTTTGGATCTCTCGCGTTCAAAGATGTTAAATTATTCAAAAAAAAGCACGTGCGGGGATAATTTTCTATGGCCACATCCGGGCATGAACCAGTCACAGACGAGATGATGTTTTCAGCGCCATTTTGGTATGTCCATGCTTATTATAATATCCTCTTCTGTCAGTTTAGGTCTAGAGATAATAGATCATGGCTGAACTAAGGCAAGCATGTACTATTCGCTTGCATGAAGCTTGTGTGTGTGTGTGTGTGTGTGAGCACTTTGAGAAATATAGTGCACACAGCTGTCGTCGCGTATTAATATTAATTACTATAATGTATAGTGTAAAGTAATATTCATTGTAATATATTAAACAATAAAGTAATGACTCTGTACCTTTCACAGTCGAATGCTACAGCATAGTGACAGTCACGTGTGGCCTGCCACAACAAGGAAGGAAGAGAGGATGTAGTTCTGCGGGAAAAAGCTGGTTGAAATACATTTCAAAGCGGGAAAGAGATACTTTTAGAAATATACTTCACTGCAGGAAAGAGATACTTTTAGAAATATACTTCACTGCAGGAACGAGATACTTTAAGAAATATACTTCACAGAATGCAGGAGATGTTTGTAATAATAGACTTCGCACTGCAGGAAAGAGATATTTGCAGAAACGAACTTCACTGCAGGAAAGAGATATTTGCAGAAACGAACTTCACTGCAGGAAAGAGATATTTGCAGAAACGAACTTCACTGCAGGAAAAAGGTGTTTGGGAAGCAGTAAGTATGGTAGGGAGAGATAAGAGGAGAATGGAAGAGGGTGGGGGAAGGAAGGAAGGAAGGGAGGAAGGAAGGAAGGGAGGAATGGAGGGAGGAAGGAAGGAAGGAAGGGAGGGAGGGAGGGGTGGGAGGGAGGGAGGGAGGAAGAAGGGAGGGAGGGAGGGAGGGAGGGAGGGAGGAAGGAAGGAAGGAAGAGAGGAAGGAAGGAGGAAGGAAGGAAGGAAGGAAGGAAGGAAGGAAGGAAGGAGGAAGGAAGGAAGGAAGGAAGGAAGGAAGGAAGGAAGGAAGGAAGGAGGAAGGAACGGAGGAAGGAACGGAGGAAGGAACGGAGGAAGGAAGGAAGGGAGTGAGGAAGGATTCATATAAAATTGAGTGGGTGGGACTTCGTCAGAGGTCAAAGCTGACGAAAGCGAACGAACGAACCAACGATATTAAATGAAGGTAACAAACAATAATTCTCCTACTGCCTACCTTTCTTGATTGTATCCTAGCAAGTTAATGTATAAGGGCAGAACTACCAGAATTATTAACACACATTTTATTAGCAACGGACACAAAGCCGACACGCATTAACAAGAAAGTAAGAAAATGAATATTGCATGCTCACTTTACGAACAGCTATGATTAGGAAGTTTCATTTTTTTTCCTTAGTGAGAACTAACATATATTGATTCTGATAACACTAATATTAAAAGTCTGGTCTTTTATTATATTGCATTACAAATATAGAAATTGGTCTCAGACTCATTAACTAAATCGAATAGTAGACCGTAAAATATTAATCACGTACTAATGTACAGTACTTGAAAGACACTATAATATATAATATATAATAATATTATATTTCTATATGTTATAATAATATATTTTGTATTTAGTTAATTTGAGAGATATAGTGGTGAGGTAAGATGAATGTGACATTTTGGAACGTCATTACAGTGGATGGGACTAAGAAGACGCCGGAGAGAAAAGTAGAAATGTAAAGACGACGATCTAAAATCGAACCGCCACGTCAGCGGCTTGCACTTCGTGGTAATCCTGTTGTTGCCAATGACGGAAACAAAAAATGTTCTGCAGTAGATCGTAGCACGGTGCATGGAAGCAACACGACGTGATAGTAGCAGCGTAAAGCACAGCTGGCTGTTTCCATCGCAAAGTAGCATTTTAATCATAGTCCTGGAAACTGGAGCATTTATAGATGAAGAGACTGGTACATTACATCGTCATCGTCATTATCATCATCATCATCAAGTACCATGCCTGCTGGCGTAGGTGATCGTGTCTCTTCACAACTTTTGATCTCGATAGTTATTTATCATTTCTGTTGTTGACCTTCTGCCAAGCCATTCTCTTAAGCTGTCTGGTATATTTTTTCTTTGCTTCCCTCTTTCTCTTCGTCCCTCAATTTTCCTAGTTGTTACAATATATTCTGGCTGTTCCCTTCTCATTACATGGCCAAAAAATGATGATTGTTTCTTCCTAATATTGGAGATTAGCTCTCTTTTTGCTTTGGCCTCTTTCAGAATATTTTCATTACTCTTCTTAGGTGTCCATGGTATTCTCAACATTCTTCTGTAAAACCACATTTCTACACTACTCTCCAGTGATTTTCTTGTCTGCATTATACACTCATTCTTAAATGTGATATTTTTATGAAAGTGGTTCCAATTTGTGACACCATACAAAAACCATAAAATATCTAACTACCTTAATTTATGTAGGCATGATATTTTCGTAGTTAGTCCTAGTATTTAAACAAATATTTTTTTTTTTAAATCATAACTTTGCGAGTTTCGGAAATGCGATATTCAATTTTCGACAATAAAAGTTTTTCTATTTCAAGAAACACTTTCTTCTAACCATTTTGAACGTTTAATAGAAAGAGGTTGTTTAGTCACTCTTCATGGAAAGGCACTATTGAGCAAATAAAACAAAGTGTCAGTGATAAACAGTTATAAAATAAAAAAGGCTTATTGAAGACATGCACTAAAAGAGGAGCAACACTACATCATCGGTTTTTTTCCCCCTTCGGTAGTACTGATGGGGGTTATCGTATTTCAGTTCATAGATGAATACAACTGCTGGATGTTGTTTTTGATGGTGATAGATGATGACTGATGATTGATGATTGATTATTAATGATGATGACGATGATGACGATGATAATGATGATGATTATGATGATTACAATAATAATAATAATGCTGCAAGTATTGCGTTGTTGGATGTTCAAAAAACGAGTTCGGACGCCAGAGTCCATGACAATATTTTAAATGGCGAAAAATCGTGGAATTTTTACAAGAGAATGAAATATCAACAAATATGGTGAACAATACAGTGATAGGATTGCTTTACTGCGACGCATTTTTTTTTTTTACTCATTCACATCTCATAAAACGGATGATGTAGCGCTATAACGGATGATGTAGCGCTTATAACGGATGACGTAGCGCTTATAACGGATGATGTAGCGCTTATAACGGATGATGTAGCGCTTATAACGGATGACGTAGCGCTTATAACGGATGATGTAGCGCTTATAACGAATGATGTAGCGCTTATAACGGATGATGTAGCGCTTATAACGAATGACGTAGCGCTTATAACGAATGATGTAGCGCTTATAACGGATGATGTAGCGCTTATAACGAATGATGTAGCGCTTATAACGAATGACATAGCGCTTATAACGAATGATGTAGCGCTTATAACAAATGATGTAGCGCTATTAACGGATGATGTAGCGCTTATAACGGATGATTAAGCTCTGATAAAGGGAAGTGTAACGTTGATAACGGATGATGTGTAACGTTGATACTGAATGATATAACGCTGAAAAGGAATGATGTAACGCCGATAACGGATACAGTATCGCTGGTAATGGAGGCGGTAACACTGATAACGGATAGCGTAACGCTAATAACGGATGGGATAACGCTCATGACGTATGATGTAACGCTAATAACGGATGGGGTGACGCTCATGACATTTGATGTAACGCTAATAACGGATGGGGTAATGCTGATGACGTGTAATGTAACGCTAATAACGGATGGGTGACGCTCATGACGTATGATGTAACGCTAATTACGGATGGGGTAATGCTGATGACGTATAATGTAACGCTAATAACGGATGGGGTAACGCTCATGACGTATGATGTAACGCTAATAACGGATGAGGTACGCTCATGACGTATGATGTAGCGCTAATAACGGATGAGGTACGCTCATGACGTATGATGTAACGCTAATAACGGATGAGGTACGCTCATGACGTATGATGTAGCGCTAATAACGGATGAGGTACGCTCATGACGTATGATGTAGCGCTAATAACGGATGAGGTACGCTCATGACGTATGATGTAACGCTAATAACGGATGAGGTACGCTCATGACGTATGATGTAACGCTAAAAACGAATGGGGTAACGCTCATGACGTATGATGTAACGCTAATAACGGATGACGAAACGCTGATAAAATGACCATATTGATATCGAAGAATAAAAACAAACACACAAATATATGACCACCATCTTGTATCGAGATCATCTATGCGTTATCTCTTTATTCCCTGCTCAAATTGGGCAGACTTTTAAAAAATATGTTTAAAATGTGTACTTCTTCTACCTTTTTAGCTCCCAATGGAGCATAAGTCTTCAACATACACTTTCCAAGTCGTTCTGTTTTATTGCCATTCTTTTAAGGTCATTCCATGTCTCCCCGTCATCTTCATCTCTGCTTCTATCTGTCTTCTCTAAGAATTCCTTGGTCTTCCTCTTTGTCTTTTCCCCTGGGGATTCCAAAAAAGGGCCTGTTATGTAACACTCTCAGTTGGCTTCCGTAGTGTGTGTCCTATCCAGCGCCATCGTCTTCGCTGTATCTCTTTATCCACTGGTATTTGACTGGTACATTTCCATAATTCTATGTTAGAGATTTTGTCCTGCCATTTCCATCCTTTTATTCTACGTAAGCATCCATTAATGAAAGTCTGTATCTTCGTGATTGTCAATTTTGTTGTTCTCCATGTTTCACGGCCATATAATAGGACCGACTTAACATTTGATTTGAAATTTTTTTTGGTGTGTATTTAACCTAATTTCTTTGGATTTCCATATGTTCCCCAGTGCAATGAAAGCTCTGAAAGAAGAAATAATGAAAGCCATAAAACTAAAAATGTGTACGGTCTTAGTCAATTTTGGTTCATTGACCACAACGCCAACAGTCAGAAGTCATGTTCTGAATAATCAACGCGGTGTGCGTTCAGTCTTAACCATAGTTCATGCACTATATATAATTGGCTGCGTTCAGTCTTAACCATAGTTCATACACTATATATAATTGGCTGCGTTCAGTCTTAACTATAGTTCATACACTATATATAATTGGCTGCGTTCAGTCTTAACCATAGTTCATGCACTATATATAATTGGCTGCGTTCAGTCTTAACCATAGTTCATACACTATATATAATTGGCTGCGTTCAGTCTTAACCATAGTTCATACACTATATATAATTGGCTGCGTTCAGGTAATCTTTAACTAAAATTAATTATCATTTTTGAGAGAAGTCAAAGTTACGAACATAATCTACCGTATGCTCTACAATAACGTATGTGATCAGCTGTCATACATTATTATGGGCAGGTCAACCATCACAGATAGGAAATTGAAGCTCATTTCATCAATCATCATCATGTGCCTTACCAGTTGGCGAAGTCGATTATGTCATTCCACAATTCTCTGTCAACAGTGCATCGTATCAATTCTATTATTGACCGTTTACCGTGCCACGACACTTAGTTATCCACTTTCTTCTTTCTTTGTCCGTGATCTCTCTTTCCCTGCATTATACCAGTTTTAAGTTAGTATTCCAAATTTCCTCATCCCATGATTGTTTCTTTCCGACACTTTTTTTTAAAAAAAGCTTCGTTTTTGTGTTGGCATCTTTTTGCTATTTCCCCGTTCGTCTTTTTAGCTGTCCAGGAGATCTCTCCGCATTTTTCTTATAAACCTCATCTCTGTGGCCTCTAATCGTCTTTTCATTTGTTTGTCTACAGTCCATTATTCGCTTCCATAGGTCAGAATTGGACCTACAAAACACTGCTGAAATCTCTTTCTCACGTTTATTCACAGAGACTTGTATAATATTTGTTTTTTTTTCATTTCCTGAACTGTGAACTGATCCTTTGACATAACCCGACCCGCTGACCTTCCATAAATTAATTTTTAAAACTCGTCTTCAATTCTCGTTCAACGACGTAACACGTCAGGGGAGAAAAGTCATTCACATGCATGTGCAGAGTTGTGCCAACCTGGGTTTAAACCCAAATAACTGTGTCACCGACTCAGCGTATTATTCATCCGAATGCATTCAGACATGAGTTTAGTAAGAGAAAGAAAGTGTTGCTTGTGTGTATTGGGAAATTGTAAAAAAAAATCAAGTTAAAGAATCGCGGCTCTTTTTGTTGCTTTTTTTTATGACATGGAATATGCATCTCTATCTATTTGTGAAAAAATGTAGTGGATACATGTGTCCTTTAGGGAAAGCGGAAGGTGGATATACGTGTACTTTGGGGAAAGCGGAAGGTGGATATACGTGTACTTTGGGGAAAGCGGAAGGTGGATATACGTGTACTTTGGGGAAAGCGGAAGGTGGATATACGTGTACTTTGGGGAAAGTGGAAGGTGGATATACGTGTACTTTGGGGAAAGAGGAAGGTGGATACATGTGTACTTTGGGGAAAGAGGAAGGTGGATACATGTGTACTTTGGGGAAAGAGGAAGGTGGATACATGTGTACTTTGGGGAAAGAGGAAGGTGGATACATGTGTACTTTGGGGAAAGAGGAAGGCGGATACATGTGTACTTTGGGGAAAGAGGAAGGTGGATACATGTGTACTTTGGGGGAATGACGATGGATTGATACACGTGTACTTTGGGGGAATGACGGTGGATTGATACACGTGTACTTTGGGGGAATGACGGTGGATTGATACACTTGTACTTTGGGGGAATGACGGTGGATTGATACACGTGTACTTTGGGGGAATGACGGTGGATGATACATGTGTACTTTGGGGGAAGAGGAAAATGGATACACGTGTACTTTGGGGAAAAAGGAAAATGGATACACGTGTACTTTTGTGAAAGAAGAAGGTGGAAACACGCGTACACTGACTGCATACAGTATGACATATTTGTTGTGTAAGATTGGAGCCACTGTCAAACACCAAGTTTTGTTTGCACCATTTGTTTCCAACCTGCCTACGTTTTCCCAATGGCTAACACATTTACAAAGCATTTTACACTTGCCTCAAATGTCTGCTAACGATGTCACGTAAAAAGAAAAAAAATTAACAAACTCCTTTGACTTGTCAACACATAACTGAAGCTGTCACACACAAATCGATGTTTTTATTTTCCAAGTACGGTATTTGTAAGGTTTGCTGTACATCATTTTAAATCTTTTTCACATCTTCTTCTACTTTCCTTCCTCATTTGCATTTCAGCGTCGAGGGGAGATATAATTTGCGGTCTTTTGCTCTTCTGTTCGCCTCTGCTGCTGTTATGTTTCCTAGAGCTTCTAATATTCCATCGATCCATCTTTTTCGTGGTCGACTCTTGGGTCTGGTGTTCTCACAACGTTTGTTGAAGGCTTGTTGTGTTGTGTTTTGTTCTTTCTGCCTTGTCACGTGGCCAAACCATTTTATCTATTGTTTCCTTATATATTCTACGGCGAGGGGCTTTTCCTAGTTTTTTTTTTTTTTTCACATGGGACAAAAAATTATAAAACTGAATCTTCCTTCTCTCAAAGGAGAAGAAAATGTAAATTAAATTATTTGATTTTAAGGAGAAAGAAAAAGCATGTACAATCGAGTGTAGACGTTGTCTGAAGGCGCAGTAGCGAGGTGGTTAGAGTATACCTCTAAAATTCAGACAATTTGGATTCAATTCTAAAATATATTTTTTTTTTCCGCCGAATATGCACAACTCCGAGGTTCACCCGAACTGTGAAACTGGTTAGTATAGATTTCCTCTGACGAATTAAGGCGGCCCTGCGTGGTACTGACCGTATTATTAATAAACGTGATGACCGTTATTAGATAAAATAACTAATTGGGCATTAAAGTTAAAGAACCAATACGCCGGCACTGAGGGTGACTGAATTTCTTTTCTTTTTTCTTTCTTTCTTTTTGCCTTCTTTCCTTCTTTCTGTCTGTCTTTCTTTCTTTCCTTCTTTCTTTCTTTCTTTCCTTCTTCTTTCTTTCCTTCTTTCTTTCTTTCTTTCTTTCTTTCCTTTCTTTCTTTCTGTGGTTTACTTCGCACATCAGCCCAACACATTCGACTTCAGCGCGGCATTTTTAAGTACCCCTTTGTATTCCCTCTCGACCCCAACTTTCTTGGTCAGACTAGACTTAGAGGCACTGTGAAGAGATGGAGTAGAGTCTGAAGGGTTCTGGCTATCATATCCTGACAAAAGTCATCAGCTATGAGTCGCTGACAGCTTTTGGTTCTGTTGCTATCATGTGCCTTGCCTCATGATTGTGTTCGAAAAAAAAGAACCTGATAACAAATAAACTATAATAAATATATGTCAAAACAAAAAAAAAACTATTATAAACATGTCAAAAGAAAAAAAAACTATTATAAACATATGTCAAAAAAACTATTATAAACATGTGTAAAAGCAAAAAAAAAAACTATTATAAACATATGTAAAAACAAATAAACTATTATTAACATATGTCAAAATAAAAAAAAACTATTATAAACATATGTAAAACAAGTAAACTATTATAAACATATTTCAGAACAAAAAAAACTATTATAAACATATGTAAAAACAAATAAACTATTATAAACATATGTCAAAATAAAAAAAACTATTATAAACATATGTAAAAACAAGTAAACTATTATAAACATATTTCAGACAAAAAACTATTATAAACATATGTGAAAACAAATAAACTATTATAAACATATGGCAAAATAAAAAAAAAACTATTATAAACATATGTAAAAACAAGTAAACTATTATAAACATATTTCTGAACAAAAAACTATTATAAACATATGCAAAAACAAATAAATTATTATAAACAAACATATGTAAAAACAAGTAAACTATTATAAAATATAAAAAAAACAAATAAACTATTATAAACATGCATATGTCTGAACAAGTAAACTATTATAAACATATTAAAAAAACAAATAAACTATTATAAACATACATATGTATGAACAAGTAAACTATTATAAACATGTAAAAACAAGTAAACATTTATAAACTTATGTAATAACAAATAAACTATTATAAACAAACACATGTAAGAACAATAAAACTATTTACTATTACGTAACTACTCACCCAGTAAAGTACTTTCAATACACTATTTGAAGACGCTGTACTGTTCACGAAAAAGTTTCTTCAAAAACAACAAAAATGAAGATTATTTTTTTTTCCAAATGCGTTTCTTTATCTCACTTTGGCCTGCCTTTAACTTAAGAAAGCTTCACACTGTCAATATATTTAATCAGTTATTTCTTTCTTTATCTCTCTTTGACCAGCCTTTAACTTAAGAAAGATTCACACTGTCAATATATTTAAAAAGTTTATTTGTTTCTTTATCTCTCTTTGGCTTGCCTTTAAACTTTAAAAAGCTTCACACTGTCAATATATTTAATAAGTTATTTGTTTCCTAGTTTTATTAACTCCCTTTGCTGCTGACCGGAAATGTCGTATTCACCACTCGTGGAATATTTTCTCTCAGTCAGGTCTCGAACTTTATCATCACTGAGTTTTCAATAAACTTAAACTGGTGTTTTCCAGCGATATTTTAGATTAACTTTAATTACGTTTAGTTTCGTAAACAGCAATGACAAACGACTGTATTATCAGTCCTGGTTGTGTAAATCACATCTGTACACAAAATCATTCACATGAAGACATCGTACACTTTCCCCATTTGTCCGCGAACGATAATTGTTTCTCACAACATATTCACATATCATAGACATATTATTGTATTAAATACAACACTACTTTCACCTTACATTATGTCAATTACATAATCACCCTCCGAAAGTAGCAGTTTCTGGAGACACAATTTTCTTGAGAAAAAAAATAAACTCGTTTAAAAATGGAAAAAAAAACTCGTACACTATTGGTACCACATAACTAGACTAGAACTAAACTGTCGCATTAACAATGAAGCAAGCCACTGTGTGTCGGATAAAATATATTGCAGGAAAATCATAGAAAACGAAATAACTTAAATTGCCAATGGCGAAAAAAAAAAACAATAATAACAACAATCAGGCTGAAGAATAATCGACTTCAAACGAAACATATCGTGACCAATACCGATTTGGTTTCTAACTTCGGCACACAAGAGTTGAAATAACGCAACTGTAATCGTTCTGTGAATTATAAACCTACGCGCTGTCTTTCAGAACACATGTTGCCATGTTGCATAGTAACAAAGTACTGCAAACACTACATCATGCATATGTACATATGTTACTCCTGGCATTGGTGTTTTCATATAATATGCCACATATGGAGTTTCTTTATGTGCAAGTTTTATTTATAGTTTAGAAATGGTTTTCATCGCATTAGGAAACATGAAAAGGCAAAGAAATGAGGGCAGTAAATACAATTTTATACTCAATAAGAAAAAAACAATTGCTAATGTGATAACAAACAAGCAAAAAATATGGACTATAAATGAATATCAAAAAAGACTAAAACTATGATCATAAACAAAAGAAAATTCTCAAGACCTACAATTAAATATCACAGTTGAGAGAAACATCGGGAGCCAGTCCAGATCTACAACTACCTGGGACATACTATAACCAATGATGGAAAATGCAAAATTGAATAAACAAAAGAATAGGTATGGCAAAAAGTAATTTTAATGCCATGAAAAATATACTAACAACAAAACAAATATCAGCAGGGCTGAAACTAAGAATGGCAAATGTTACATCTTCTCAATATCCTATATGGTGCAGAGAACATGGACATTAAGCAAAAAAAACGGAACAGAAAAGAAGCCTTTGAAATGTGGATTTATAGATGAATAGGTAGAATGGTGGAAACAAAATTATAACAAACGATGAAGTTTTAAAAAACTGAAAATAAAAAGAGAACTACTAAATACAATTAAGACAAGACAAATGAAATTTTGGGGCATTTGTTAAAGACACAACAGCCTACTAAAAGTAATATTGGAAGGAAAATACAAGGTAAAAGAGGCAGAGGCAGAGACCAAGACTAACATGGACGAGTGACATCAAAGATGGACAAGTCAATCTATGATAGCCTGCACCATCAAAACAAGAAACAGAGTAGAATGGCGATCATGGTAGCAACTTCGTTGCGGAGAAGGCACTCAATGATGATGATGATGACTTCAATGTTAAATCGATCATATTATATTGCTGTTCAACATCGAGAACAACAAAACTAAAAGTTACGAAGACAAAGGCTTTATAAAAGGATGCTTGTAGAAATAAGAGTGAAACTTATAGGTAAGCAAATATTGTTATGTCTTTGAGAGGTCTTCCATGCTGAGGTGTCTTCATTGTCTGAGATGTCTTCATTGTCTGATGTCTTCATTGTCTGATACGTCGTCCATGTCTGAGATGTCTTCCTTGTCAGAGATGTCTTCATGCTGAGTTGCCTTCCTTGTCAGAGTTGCCTTCCTTGTCTGAGATGTCTTCCTTGTCTGAGATGTCTCCTCCTGTCAGAGATGTCTTCATTGTCTGATATGTCTTCCTCTGTCTGAGATGTCTTCCATGTCTGAGATGTCTTCCTTGTTAGAGATGTCTTCCATGTCTGAGTTGCCCTCCTTGTCTGAGATGCCCCTTTGTCTGAGATGCTCCTTGGTCTGAGTTGCCGTTCTTGTCAGGGTTGCTTTTCTTTCTGAGTTGCCTTTTCTTGTCAGGTTGCTTTCCTTGTCTAGAGATGCCCTCCTTGTCTGATTTGCCTTCTTGTCAGGGTTGCTTTCCTTGTCTGAGATGCCCTCCTTGTCTGAGATGCCCTCCTTGTCAGAGATGTCTTCCATGTCAGAGATGTTTCCATGTCAGAGTTGCTTTTCCATGTCAGAGATGTCTCCATGTCAGAGATGTCTTCCATGTCAGAGTTGCTTCCCATGTCAGAGATGTCTTCCATGTCAGAGTTGCCTTTCTTGTCAGAGTTGCCTTCCTTGTCAGAGATTGTCTTCATGTCTGAGATGTCTTCCATGTCAGAGATGTCTTCCATGTCAGAGTTGCCTTCCTTGTCTGAGTTTCCCTCCTTGTCTGAGATGCCCTCCTTGTCTGAGATGCCCTCCTTGTCTGAGATGCCCTCTGGTGTCTGAGATGCCTCCTTGTCTGAGATGCCTTCCATGTCTGAGTTGGTGCCTTTCTTGTCAGGGTTACTTTCCTTGTCTGAGATGCCCACCTTGTCTGAGATGCCCTCCTTGTCTGAGATGCCCTCCTTGTCTGAGATGCCCTCCTTGTCTGAGATGCCCTCCTTGTCTGAGTTGCCTTTCTTGTCAGGGTGCTTTCCTTGTCTGATTTGCCTTTCTTGTCAGGGTTGCTTTCCTTGTCTGAGTTGCCTTTCTTGTCAGGGTTGCTTTCCTTGTCTGAGATGCCTTCCTTGTCTGAGTTGCTTTTCTTGTCAGGGTTGCTTCCTTGTCTGAGTTGCTTTCTTGTCAGGGTTGCTTTCCTTTTTGAGATGCCCTTCTTGTCTGAGATGCCCTCCTTGTCTGAGATGCCCTCCTTGTCTGAGATGCCCCTCCGTGTATGAGTTGCCTTCCTTGTCAGAGTTGCCTTCCATGTCAGAGATGTCTTCCATGTCAGAGTGCCTTCCATGTCAGAGTTGCCTTCCATGTCAGAGTTGCCTTTCTTGTCAGAGTTGCCTTCCTTGTCAGAGTTGCCTTTCTTGTCAGAGTTGCCCTCTTGTCTGAGATGCCCTCCTTGTCTGAGATGCCCTCCTTGTCTGAGATGCCTTCCTTGTCTGAGATGCCCTCCTTGTCTGCGTTGCCTTCTTGTCAGGGTTGCTTTCTTTGTCTGAGATGCCCTCCTTGTCTGAGATGCCCTCCTTGTCTGAGATGCCTTCCTTGTCTGAGATGCCCCCTTGTCTGCGTTGCCTTTCTTGTCAGGGTTGCTTTCCTTGTCTGAGATGCCCTCCTTGTCTGAGTTGCCTTTCTTGTCAGGGTTGCTTTCCTTGTCTGAGTTGCCTTTCTTGTCAGGGTTGCTTTCTTGTCTGAGATGCCCTCCTTGTCTGAGATGCCCTCCTTGTCTGAGATGCCTTCCTTGTCTGAGATGCCTCCTTGTCTGAGTTGCCTTTCTTGTCAGGGTTGCTTTCCTTGTCTGAGATGCCCTCCTTGTCTGAGATGTCTTCCATGTCAGAGTTGCCTCCATGTCAGAGATGTCTTCCATGTCAGAGTTGCCTTCCATGTCAGAGTTGCCTTTCTTGTCAGAGATGTCTTCCTTGTCAGAGTTGCCTTCCATGTCAGAGTTGCCTTCCATGTCAGAGATGTCTTCCATGTCAGAGTTGCCTTCCATGTCAGAGTTGCCTTCCTTGTCTGAGATGTCTTCCATGTCAGAGTTGCCTTCCATGTCAGAGTTGCCTTTCTTGTCAAAGATGTCTTCCTTGTCAGAGTTGCCTTCCATGTCAGAGTTGCCTTTCTTGTCTGAGATGTCTTCCATGCTGAGATGTCTTCCATGTCAGAGTTGCCTTCCTTGTGTGAGTTTCCCTCCTTGTCTGAGATGCCCTCTGTCTGAGTTTGCCCTCCTCGTCTGAGATGCCCTCCTTGTCTGAGAGCCCTCCTTGTCTGAGATGCCCTCATTGTCCTGAGTTGCCCTCCTTGTCTGAGTTGCCTTCTTTGTCTGAGTTGACCTTCTTTCTGAGATGCCCTCCTTGTTGAGATGCCCTCCTTGTCAGAGTTGCCCTCCTTGTCAGAGTTGCCCCCCTTGTCAAGGTTCCTTCCTTGTCAGGTTGCCTTCCTTGTCAGAGTTGCCCCCCTTGTCTGAGATGCCCTCCTTGTCCTGAGTTGCCTTCCTTGTCAGAGTTTCTTCCTGTCAGAGTTGCCTTCTTGTCTGAGATGCCGTTCCTTGTCACGGTTGCCTTCCTTGTCACGGTTGCCTTCCTTGTCACGGTTGCCTTCTTGTCACGGTTGCCTTCCTTGTCACGGTTGCCTTCTTGTCACGTTTGCTTCGTTGTCAGATAGAAGAGACATACCTACAAAGGTTTGATCGAATGTACAGCAAATACCCAATCACAAATTCAACCCTCAAACGTTGTTTCTGCGTCATTT
>JAVIAB010000041.1:60927747-61104156 GCA_032433765.1 Megaustenia siamemsis | reverse complement strand
CAATTATACAGAAGTTGGAAGTTAATAACGTCGGGTAATTTACAAATAAATGCATTTCAAATAATTCTAAATTATTAATAAAATAAGAAAAATATTAATAATAATAATAACTGTAATAATAATGTTAGTGATAATAACAATAATAGTCTAACAATAATAATAACAATAATAGTCATACTATTAATATGTTACTAATAATAGTAAATGTAGTTTTACAGAAGAATATTGTGAATACCATGGACAGCTAAGCAAAATAATGAAAACGGTCTGAAAGTGACCAAAGCAAAAAGAGAGCTAATTTCAAATATTAGGAAGAAACAATCATCATTTTTTGGCCATGTAATCAGAAGAGAACAACTGAAATATATTGTAACAACTGGAAAAATTGAGGGACGAAGAGATAGAGATTTTCTGCTAGTAATAATAATAATTACAGTAATAAGAGTTATAATAGTAATAGTAATAGTAGTAATAATAATAATAATAGTAATAATTCCAAAGTTAGAATGTTCGCAAACTGAAAGGCGATTTGAATGAGCCACTCTCGCTATAACCTTTCTTTCATATCTGGGGTGCGCCGGAGCTTTTCTATGGCGGCTGTAGAATAAAGCCCACATGCCTAGTTGCACTTTCCAGGGGGTATTCAGGTCAAAGTGTTTATTTCAACTTTAATGGGCTGCGGAACAATGGGGAAATAACCAAGGGTTTGCCCTGGGGGACTGTCACAGAAATAGTCAAGGGAAAATAAGGAGCTTAGGGATTCTAGTAATATTATTATTACAATCAAGAAATTTGAACAGATGCAACTGGTAAGAAATTCGATGCACGATTATAGGTAGGAATTGAAGCTGGATAAATCGCGTACAGAAAAAAAATCTGCAAGAAGCGGATGTATTGCAAACAAAGAGGGAAGAATGCTAACAGACAACAAAGATATAATAAATAGATAGCAGGAATATATAACATAATTATTTCATGACGAAAAGGACAAAAAGCCATTTATGAAATGTACATACAACTGTAAAATCTTGAAATCTGAAGTAGAAAATGCTATAAATGCAATGACATATACCATACAGGATACATACCAAATGAACTAAAAACATCAACTTTCATTGCATTGTCTAAAAAGAATGGTGCAGTTGAATGCAGTGATTTCAAAACAATAAGCCTAATGAGCCAGGTAACAAAAATTTTACTAAAAGTTATACAGGGAAGGATTCAGAATAAAATCAATACTGAATTAGACGAGCAACAATTTGGATTCAGGAAAAACAGTGGGACAAAAGAAGCCATATTTAGCATGAGAACATTGATTGAAAAGAACATAGAAGTAAACAAACCAAAATATTCCTGCTTTATAGACTACACCAAAGCTTTCGATAGAATACACCATAATCAACTTATAGACTGCCTAAAGGATATACATCTAGACGACACAGACATACGACTAATACCTAATCTGTACTGGGAGCAAACAGCAATAATAAAATATAACAAGGAGAACCTTAACACCCATTGATATAAAAAGAGGAGTAAGACAAGGATGCATCCTATCACCAAGCTTGTTCAATCTATACACTGAGCAAATCTTTAAAAACATCACAGAGATGCGAGGCTTAAACATGAATGGAAAGATAATCAATAACCTAAGATATGCTGATCATACTGTTCTACTAGCAGAAAATCCTAAAGACCTACAACAATTACTTAATGTGATAAAACATTGCAAGCAAAAAATATGGACTAGATATGAATATCAAAAAGACTAAAACGATGATCATAAACAAAGAAAATTCTCAAAAGCTACAAATAAATATCACAGTTGAAGGAAAACATCTGGAGACAGTTCAGAGCTACAAGTACCTTGGACATACTATAACCAATGATGGAAAATGTAAAACTGAAATAAACAAAAGAATAGGTATGGCAAAAAGTAATTTTAATGCCATGAAAAATATACTAACAACAAAACAAATATCAGCAGGGCTGAAACTAAGAATGGCAAAATGTTACATCTTCTCAATATTCCTATATGGTGCAGAAACATCGACATTAGACAAGAAAACAGAACAGAAAATTGAAGCCTTTGAAATGTGGATTTATATAAGAATAAGTAGAATTGGATGGAAAGAAAACAAAACAAACGATGACGTTTTAAAACAACTAAAAATAAAAATAAAACTACTAAATGCAATTAAGACAAGACAAATGAATTTGTTGGGGCACGTTAAAAGACACAACAGCTTAATAAAAGTAATATTGGAAGGGAAAATACAAAGTAAAAGAGGCAGAGGCAGACCAAGACTAAGATGGACGAGTAACATCAAAAGATGGACAAGTCAATCTATGACAACCTGCACCATCAAAGCAAGAAACAGAGTGGAATGGCGATCCATGGTAGCTAACCTTCGTTGCGGAGACGGCACTCGATGAAGATAAGATCGCGTACATTGAAGAGTTTCAGAAACTTCTACAACAATTGCTTTATAGTGGACACCGCAGAAGAGGTGACAGAGAACACCGACATGGTGAAGAATGTGGAGACATAGATGAGCAATTTGGGCTAGACTGGGGGCACTCTAGGAACTGAGGACGGAGTGTCAACGACTAGGAACGATGGTGACGTTTCGTTGTTGATTGCTTCTTATTGTCCAGTTCATGTTTGATCGATCCAAGGAGATGAAGGAAACATAAAGAACGGTCTGTTTGACATAAAATATTGATCTGTCCAAGGAGATGAAGGAAACACAAAGAACGGTCTGTTTGACATAAAATATTGATCTGTCCAAGGAGATGAAGGAAACATAAAGAACGGTCTGTTTGACATAAAATATTGATCTGTCCAAGGAGATGAAGGAAACATAAAGAACGGTCTGTTTGACATAAAATATTGATCTGTCCAAGGAGATGAAGGAAACACAAAGAACGGTCTGTTTGACATAAAATATTGATCTGTCCAAGGAGATGAAGGAAACATAAAGAACGGTCTGTTTGACATAAAATATTGATCTGTCCAAGGAGATGAAGGAAACATAAAGAACGGTCTGTTTGACATAAAATATTGATCTGTCCAAGGAGATGAAGGAAACACAAAGAACGGTCTGTTTGACATAAAATATTGATCTGTCCAAGGAGATGAAGGAAACATAAAGAACGGTCTGTTTGACATGAAATATTGATCTGTCCAAGGAGATGAAGGAAACACAAAGAACGGTCTGTTTGACATAAAATATTGATCTGTCCAAGGAGATGAAGGAAACATAAAGAACGGTCTGTTTGACATAAAATATTGATCTGTCCAAGGAGATGAAGGAAACACAAAGAACGGTCTGTTTGACATAAAATGTTGATCGGTCCAAGGAGATGAAGGAAACACAAAGAACGGTCTGTTTGACATAAAATATTGATCTGTCCAAGGAGATGAAGGAAACATAAAGAACGGTCTGTTTGACATAAAATATTGATCTGTCCAAGGAGATGAAGGAGACACAAAGAACGGTATTTTTGACATAAAATGTTGATCGGTCCAAGGAGATGAAGGAGACACAAAGAACGGTATTTTTGACATAAAATGTTGATCGGTCCAAGGAGATGGAATGAAACACAAAGAACGGTCTGTTTGACATGAAATGTTGATCGGTCCAAGGAGACAAAGAAAACAAAAAGAGAAGTCTATTTGCCATGAAATGTTGATCGATCCAAGGAGACAAAGAAAACAAAAAGAGAAGTCTATTTGACATAATAAACAAAAGAATAGGTATGGCAAAAAGTAATTTTAATGCCATGAAAAATATACTAACAACAAAACAAATATCAGCAGGGCTGAAACTAAGAATGGCAAAATGTTACATCTTCTCAATATTCCTGTAACTTGCAGAAACATGGACATTAGACAAGAAAACAGAACAGAAAATTGAAGCCTTTGAAATGTGGATTTATAGAAGAATAAGTAGAATTGGATGGAAAGAAAAGATAACAAACGATGAAGTTTTAAAACAACTGAAAATAAAAAGAGAACTGCTGAACACAATTAAGACAAGACAAGGGAAATTTTTGGGGCATGTTAAAAGACACAACAGCCTACTAAAAGTAATATTGGAAGGAAAAATACAAGTCAAAAGAGGCAGAGGCAGACCAAGACTAACATGGACGAGTAACATCAAAAGATGGACAAGTCAATCTATGTCAGCTTGCACCATCAAAGCAAGAAACAGAATAGAATGGCGATCCATGGTAGCCAACCTTCGTTGCAGAGAGGGCACACGATGATGATGATGATTTGACATGAAATGTTGATCTGTCCAAGGAGACAAAGAAAACAAAAAGAGAAGTCTATTTGACATGAAATGTTGATCTGTCCAAGGAGACAAAGAAAACAAAAAGAGAAGTCTATTTGACATGAAATGTTGATCTGTCCAAGGAGATAAAGGAAACAAAAAGAGAAGTCTATTTGACATGAAATGTTGATCTGTCCAAGGAGACAAAGAAAACACAAAGAGAAGTCTATTTGACATGAAATGTTGATCTGTCCAAGGAGACAAAGAAAACAAAAAGAGAAGTCTATTTGACATGAAATGTTGATCTGTCCAAGGAGACAAAGAAAACAAAAAGAGAAGTCTATTTGACATGAAATGTTGATCTGTCCAAGGAGACAAAGAAAACAAAAAGAGAAGTCTATTTGACATGAAATGTTGATCTGTCCAAGGAGACAAAGAAAACAAAAAGAGAAGTCTATTTGACATGAAATGTTGATCTGTCCAAGGAGATAAAGGAAACAAAAAGAGAAGTCTATTTGACATGAAATGTTGATCTGTCCAAGGAGACAAAGAAAACACAAAAAGAAGTCTATTTGACATGAAATGTTGATCTGTCCAAGGAGACAAAGAAAACAAAAAGAGAAGTCTATTTGACATGAAATGTTGATCTGTCCAAGGAGACAAAGAAAACAAAAAGAGAAGTCTATTTGACATGAAATGTTGATCTGTCCAAGGAGACAAAGAAAACAAAAAGAGAAGTCTATTTGACATGAAATGTTGATCTGTCCAAGGAGACAAAGAAAACAAAAAGAGAAGTTTATTTGACATGAAATGTTGATCTGTCCAAGGAGACAAAGAAAACAAAAAGAGAAGTCTATTTGACATGAAATGTTGATCTGTCCAAGGAGACAAAGAAAACAAAAAGAGAAGTCTATTTGACATGAAATGTTGATCTGTCCAAGGAGACAAAGAAAACAAAAAGAGAAGTCTATTTGACATGAAATGTTGATCTGTCCAAGGAGACAAAGGAAACAAAAAGAGAAGTCTATTTGACATGAAATGTTGATCTGTCCAAGGAGACAAAGAAAACACAAAGAGAAGTCTATTTGACATGAAATGTTGATCTGTCCAAGGAGACAAAGAAAACAAAAAGAGAAGTCTATTTGACATGAAATGTTGATCTGTCCAAGGAGACAAAGAAAACAAAAAGAGAAGTCTATTTGACATGAAATGTTGATCTGTCCAAGGAGACAAAGAAAACAAAAAGAGAAGTCTATTTGACATGAAATGTTGATCTGTCCAAGGAGACAAAGAAAACAAAAAGAGAAGTCTATTTGACATGAAATGTTGATCTGTCCAAGGAGACAAAGAAAACAAAAAGAGAAGTCTATTTGACATGAAATGTTGATCTGTCCAAGGAGACAAAGAAAACAAAAAGAGAAGTCTATATGACATGAAATGTTGATCTGTCCAAGGAGACAAAGAAAACAAAAAGAGAAGTCTATTTGACATGAAATGTTGATCTGTCCAAGGAGACAAAGAAAACAAAAAGAGAAGTCTATTTGACATGAAATGTTGATCTGTCCAAGGAGATAAAGGAAACAAAAAGAGAAGTCTATTTGACATGAAATGTTGATCTGTCCAAGGAGACAAAGAAAACACAAAGAGAAGTCTATTTGACATGAAATGTTGATCTGTCCAAGGAGACAAAGAAAACAAAAAGAGAAGTCTATTTGACATGAAATGTTGATCTGTCCAAGGAGACAAAGAAAACAAAAAGAGAAGTCTATTTGACATGAAATGTTGATCTGTCCAAGGAGACAAAGAAAACAAAAAGAGAAGTCTATTTGACATGAAATGTTGATCTGTCCAAGGAGACAAAGAAAACAAAAAGAGAAGTCTATATGACATGAAATGTTGATCTGTCCAAGGAGACAAAGAAAACAAAAAGAGAAGTCTATTTGACATGAAATGTTGATCTGTCCAAGGAGACAAAGAAAACAAAAAGAGAAGTCTATTTGACATGAAATGTTGATCTGTCCAAGGAGACAAAGAAAACAAAAAGAGAAGTCTATTTGACATGAAATGTTGATCTGTCCAAGGAGACAAAGAAAACAAAAAGAGAAGTCTATTTGACATGAAATGTTGATCTGTCCAGGGAGACAAAGGAAACAAAAAGAGAAGTCTATTTGACATGAAATGTTGATCTGTCCAAGGAGATAAAGGAAACAAAAAGAGAAGTCTATATGACATGAAATGTTGATCTGTCCAAGGAGACAAAGAAAACAAAAAGAGAAGTCTATTTGACATGAAATGTTGATCTGTCCAAGGAGACAAAGAAAACACAAAGAGAAGTCTATTTGACATGAAATGTTGATCTGTCCAAGGAGACAAAGAAAACAAAAAGAGAAGTCTATTTGACATGAAATGTTGATCTGTCCAAGGAGACAAAGAAAACAAAAAGAGAAGTCTATTTGACATGAAATGTTGATCTGTCCAAGGAGACAAAGAAAACAAAAAGAGAAGTCTATTTGACATGAAATGTTGATCTGTCCAAGGAGACAAAGAAAACAAAAAGAGAAGTCTATTTGACATGAAATGTTGATCTGTCCAGGGAGACAAAGGAAACAAAAGAGAAGTCTATTTGACATGAAATGTTGATCTGTCCAAGGAGACAAAGAAAACAAAAAGAGAAGTCTATTTGACATGAAATGTTGATATGTCCAAGGAGATAAAGGAAACACAATGTTTCTGGTGTGTAATTGGTTCAAGTAAAAAAAAAAAACACATAAGGAAAAACATGGCGGGAAATTCATTGAAAGATAAATCATCACGTGGAAAATTCATTGCAGGTAAAATTCATCGCGGGATAATTCATTGCGGGATAATTCATCTCAGGAAATTCGTCATATAATGTTGTGTGTAACAGAGTAAAGATGTAACGGAAGAAATGAGAATACACGTCGATACAATAGTGCTGGTGAACTCGTCTGTACCAAGGACGTCTTGCACAATAGACGTACTTTTACAAGCCGTGAATTATCCTGCGATGAATTTTCCTACTTTTATCAGCCGTGAATTATCCTGCGATGAATTTTCCTACTTTTATCAGCCGTGAATTATCCTGCGATGAATTTTCCTACTTTTATCAGCCGTGAATTATCCTGCGATGAGTTTTCCTACTTTTATCAGCCGTGAATTATCCTTCGATGAATTTTCCTACTTTTATCAGCCGTGAATTATCCTGCGATGAATTTTCCTACTTTTATCAGCCGTGAATTATCCTGCGATGAGTTTTCCTACTTTTATCAGCCCTAAATTATCCTGCGATGAAGTTTCCTAATTTTACAAGCCGTGAATTATCCTTCGATGAATTTTCCTACTTTTATCAGCCGTGAGTTATCCTGCGATGAATTTTCCTACTTTTATCAGCCGTGAGTTATCCTACGATGAATTTTCCGCAATTATCATCTGCGATGTCTATTTAGTCGGCTTCGAATATAAATAGGGAGCCGTGATAGCTCAGTGGTTAATGAACTGGACTACAAAGGACAAGAGGTAGGGTTCGATCCCAACCAACGGCTTCCGGTTCACCCAGCCTTTAATGGGTACCGGATTTTTTTTCTGGGAAAGTAAAGCGGCACGGGCGTAATACCGACCACATTACCCCAAAAATCATCTACCGAAGGTCTGTAAAATTTATGGTCACTAACACCATATTCCCTATACACCACTTGATGTGACGGGGGTACTTTACATTTTTTTTTCAAATATAAATGATTTTAAGTTCACAACACTCAGACCAGATAATAGAACATGTGAAAGTCAGTTCTTGACTTCACAACATAAGTCGCAATAATTAGAGCAGAGGTGATCACCGATAATTCGGTCTATATGCACGTCTCTAGTATTTGAATGCTGTAAATCTTTTGATTGAAAAGAAACAACAAATAAAATGGTTTGGCCACATGACAAGGAACAAAAATCAAAACACAACGAGCCTTGAATAAACGTTGCGAGAACACCAGACCCAAATGGGTCGACCACGAAAAAGATGGATCGACGGAATATTAGAAACATTAGGAAACATAACAGCAGCAGAGGTAAACAAAAGAGAAAAAGACCGCAAATTATATCTCCCCTCGACGCTGAAAGTCATATGAGGAAGGAAAGAAGAAGATATTTATCGTGGTCTATGGTATTTTCCAGTAGGTAACCACAATCACTCTAAAACCTCATCTGTACATAGACAAAGTAGACGCTCAGAAAAAAACTGTCAGTCTTAAGTCGTTAGATATCAACATTAGTTCATTAAAATTATTGATAATTTTGACAACATTAAACAAGTCAGTAACTCTACAAGCCACAGATAAGCACCACAAGAAGCGACCAATAGCATCAAAATGATAGTAACTTTATCAACAGTGAACTAAACAATATTTACAATAAAAATTGTCATTTTTAGAAAGTAAAAAAAAAATTTACAGAGAGATAAAGTTCCATCAACGCCTAACAGTGAGATTTGACGATTCAATAAAAATATAAATAAATACAAGTCTATCTAATCAACACCGGTTGAAAAATAAAAGATAAAACAACAAAAACAAATAAGAAGTAAATTCTATTTACTGTTATTTAAAATACAGTCTTCTCCTGGAGAGTTGGAATTCTTCACCCAATGAAAAGAAAATCCAGTCATTCAAATGATAATATCCGTGTTCTTGAGATATAAGCTTCTTTGTTGTAGAAGGAAGTACGACGCAAGATCGATAGTCTGAAGTTATGAATATCATAAATTCAAGATATGGAGATAACATGGAAGAGATCGACTGAGATCATTCTCGTTACGAAATGGCTGATACCAGGTAAATAAACTGTAAGTGTTTAGTTGGGACTTGTTGAAATAGTCACGAAATCAAGATTAGCATTTGGTGACAGTGGTTCTAAGCTTGTAATGGGAAGGTACTGACTTAGGGATAATCATAACCTTACCTTGTATCTAAAATCAGGTTGATGCGTACCCTGGTTATCTAAATTTTTCTATACGTTTGAGAAGCATGGACACTTACAGTAACGCTACAGAAGAAAATGCAAACTATGGAGATAAAATGTTATCGTCTAGATTTTGGACATCTCTTACATACATCGTATAATGAATGAGAAAATTCGCAAAATGATACAGCAAAAAATTTTCTCACTCTACCATTTAACCTTCTTCGCCATATTTGACTCCTGTTTGGCCCACGAGATTCTACATGCCACATTGACTATTTATCATGTGACCAGAAAAATCATGGTATCTCTTCCCCTTCCGGTCATTCGGACCACACGATTACATCGCCTCACATCACCATGCTGAGAAATGTACTCGTATTTGTGTTTGATTTGTTAATATTTCTTGTCTTGTATCTAATGAAGGCTTTAGCTGTAACGTTATAGCTTGTCTCGTTACCTTTGTATGTTTATGTCCAATGTTTTTGCAGCTCTACTCGCCGCCACGCATGCCTTTTCATATCTCAGTTATTTTATATTGTGCCTATCTCCAAGTAATGGCGATATTTTGTCGTTTGTGTTAACGCAAAATGAAATGGCTGGGCGACATATCTCGATCGTCTAACCAGCAAAGACCAGTCTGTTAGGAACAGTAAAATGAATGATAAAGACAGGTAGGCAGTGGAACCGGTGGGAAGATAATATGAGAGAACGGACAGGTCTCGACTTTGCAGTGTCCCAAATATTTACTAACGATACATATAAATGGGTAATGTTGACGACGTTTGTCAGTGGTGCCCCAACAACCCGTGGGGTTATGTAATGAAGTGAAGTGACCCAACCATGTTATGTTATCTAAAGATATTTTATGTAGCGATATGGTAAGGACACTCGCCTTCCGTCAAAAGTTAGCTAGTTTAAATCTTACGACGATGCTTGGGATGTTTCTTTTATGCCTCTTTTTCAAGTAACATTTGATCTCAGGGTAGGTGATATCTAATACTTAGTTATCTACGAAATTGAGCTTATAAAATCTACTCCATGTTGATATTAAACTCGTAAGACATATAATAACCCGTAACAAATCACAAGAGCAGATTTCGTACCTTACTTTTTAAAATAAAATTCCTACCGTCTGTAAAATAATGTGGTTTTGAAATGCACATTACGACTCCAACACCACGTGATAACTGCACTGGTTATGTGACCTTTGTTTTCTAGCCTGATAGATACGCCTCAGATATACATAAAAAATGGTAGAGAGTAATATATATATATATATATATATATATATATATATATAATTAAGATAAATGGAATTAGTTTTATAAAATGGTTCCAGCACACGCTGCAGAGTTCGTACACTGCATTGAAACTTGCCCGTATGATGAAGAAAAAATGTTGGAGAGGCAATAATCAAGCCGTTTAAGATCGGTGATAACTGCCCGCAAGATAAACAAGAATGAAATTGTCCTTCGTGAAAGCCCAGGTATGCTGAGACTATACATCGTTTAGTTAATGTGCAGATAACTCCAGAACTTCTCGGGCCTGTGATAACGTTTGAGTATCCACTGTAGAGATAGTTCTAAAGTTAAGGACAATGACAGGGCCAAGGGTCTTTGGTGTGAGAACCACTGTAGATTGTATTTTATAGCTGTCCCGTTTACTGGGGGGAGGGGGGGGAGGGGGGGGGGGGTTTCCACACACAAATTAATCACGCGTTTGGGAGATTTATGTGAGGAGAGTTGTTACAACACTTAGTTATAACAGGAAAATAGAGGACAGAGGAGGCAGAGAAGCGGGGAAAATATCACATGATTATGGAAGAATAGACGAAATATGGCGGATACAATTACTGAAAAGGAGACAAAAAGATATGTTTAAAAAAAAAAATTAACAGAAAAGGAGACCAAAAAAAAAAAAAAAAAAAAAAATCTGGCAAGTGAAAAAAAAGGAGTGGCAATGATTTAAATGATTGTTGTGATTATCGAATTTATTGATACAGGATAAATAATGTGGAAAAAATTGTTCGAATTTATGAGTAAAAGTCAGGCGTATCCGAGTAGGTCGAGGAACAAGTGGAACAAGTAAGGGAAATGTATAGCACTGGAACTGGGCGAGGGATTTGTATTTGATGACTTTGGTAGGCTGCTGCGGTTTTTAACATGCGCAAACAATCTTATTTGTCTTGTATGAATTGTGTTTAGCAGTTCTCTTTTCATTTTAGCCCTTTTAAGACTTCATAATTTGTTTTCTTTTCTTTCCATCCAGTTCTATCTATTCTTCTATATATTCACATAATTTAAAGGCTTCAATTCTCTGTTCTGCTTTATTGTCTTATGTCCATGTCTCTGCACCATATATGAATGTTGAGAAGATATAACATTTTGTTATTTTTAGTTTTAGTCCAGGTGTTATTTGTTTTGATGTTAGTATATATTTTTCAAAAGCAGCTTTCCAAAAAAATGAGGAAGTTACTATGCTATCAATTTTTGACAATAGAAACAAAAAAAAAGAGTTCTTAAATGTTACGTAGAGCCAGTCTTAACATATGGATGCTCGTCATGGACAATAGGACAACAGACAAGAAAATCACTGGAGTCTGTAGAAATGTGGTTTTACAGAAGAATGTTGAGAATATCATGGACAGCCAAGAAGAGTAATGAAGATGTTCTGAGAGAGGTCAAAGCAAAAAGAGAGCTAATTTCCAATGTTAGGAAAAAACAATCATAATTTTTTGGCCATGTAATGAGAAGAGAACAACTGGAATATATTGTAACAACTGGAAAAATTGAGGGACGAAGAGATAGAGGTAAGCAAAGAGAAAAAAATAACAGACAGCTTAGGAGAATGGCTTGGCAGAAGGTCAACAACAGAAATGATAAATAGCAGCCGACATTGAAAGTTGTGGAGAGACATGATCACCTACGCCACTAGGCCCGGCACTTGATGATGATATATTTTTCATGGTATTAAAATTGCTTTTCACTATTCCTATTCTTTTGTTTACTTAAGTTTTGTTCATTTCTATTCTTTGTTTATAATCATAGATTTAATCATTTCGATATTCATACTTAATCCATATTTCGTGCTTATCGTGTTTATTTCATTAAGTAATTGTTGTAGACATTATGATTTTCTGCTAATAATACAGTACCCTCAACATATCTTAGGTTATTGATTATCTTTCCATTAATTTGTAGGCCATGCATCTCTGTGATGTTTTTAAAGATTTGCTCAGTGTATAGATTGAACAAGCTTTGTGATAGAATCCATCCCTGTCTTATTTCTCTTTTTATATAAAATAGGTGTAAGAGTTCTCCTTGTTATATTTTATTATTGTTGTTGCTCCCAGTGTAAATTACATATTAGTCGTAAGTCCATGTTATCTAGATGTATATCGTTTTATCTATAAGTTGTTTATATTGAGTTATTGAGTTATTTCCGGGTCATCATCACTGCACTCCGAATATGTCCATAGGTGCTCAGATCCCCTCCTCAGCAATTCCCGCAGTGTCCCACGACTGACGACTCCAGTTCTGTGTTGGTTAATTAATAATTCCTCTTATCTCTTTCAGTACGGACGGTTTTTTTTTTTAAATCAATTTAGCGGTAGGACTGGTTGGTCTCTAGGCAAGACGCCGGCCTCGAGACAGAGAGGTTGTGGGTTCAAATCCCGGCTACACCGGTTGGGATTTTTATTTATGATTTCTCTCTGCGGCAACCACCCTGGTATCAACAGCGAGGCCCGGCTTGAAACGTCAATAACTCATCGGCGGAAAAAAAAAATATGAGTACATCCGAAGACGAAGTTATCTGCCTGTGTGGCGAGAGATCCCTGTGCACACAGCTGCCAGGGAAAAATGGATTAACACGCAAAATTCAGTTTCTAGTCTCTAGGGACGTCGTCAAAGGTCAAAGCTGGCGAACGAAAAAAAAAATTAGCGGTAGAGATTTTAAAGACAGTATTTTTCATGTTTTTAAATATTAAAATACATGTTTATATTTATCTAACACTTAACATTTTATGTATGCATTTTTATATAATTAAATAAGGAATTGTATTTCACCAATACCAAGATGTGACAAGACCTATAAAAAGAATATGGTTTGATGACAGTTTACACTAATCAAAGTGAGAGCGACGCACTGTGCGGCTAAACGTACATGACCGAAATCGGCATGGCGCATGATGCGTCGAAACGTACTGAAAGAGTTAAATGCCCACTAAGTTTCTCTTTTCTGGCTGTGCCCATCTTAACTCCCATCTCTTTCATCCGAAGGAGTGACGTGGACTCATGGTTGTCGAAGTCCTGTGCCCTTCCCACATCTTGAAGGGCATTGATGACGTCCGCCGGGTCCATTAGTTGAACGTGTTCTTAAACAGCGCAGCTAGCCAACCTTTCCGCCCGTTCATTCCCCCATACTCCCGCATGTTCTGTGACGTAGACAAATGTCACTACGTATTATTGACTTCTGCAGTGACTCTACCCATTGCCTGCGTTCAGAGCCCACCTCCACTTTTCTTATCATGCTCATCGAATCACTCAGTTTAAGTTGTTTATAACTTCGAGAGAGGAGGAATTAATTGTAGAGAGGATAAAGGAATACTTGTAACTTTCGGAAAAGGGGGGGGGGGAGGAATTGATAGTGGGATGAAATGAGAGGTACGTGTAACCTTCGGAAGGGAAAAGGGGGGGGGGTGTAATTGATATTGGGAGGATATGAGAAGTACGTGTTACCTTTGGAAGGGCGGGGGAGGAATTGATAGTGGGAGGATATAAGAAGTACATGTTACCTTTGGAAGGGCGGGGGAGGAATTGATAGTGGGAGGATATGAGAAGTACATGTTACCTTTGGAAGGGCGGGGGAGGAATTGATAGTGGGAGGATATAAGAAGTACATGTTACCTTTGGAAGGGCGGGGGAGGAATTGATAGTGGGAGGATATAAGAAGTACGTGTTACCTTTGGAAGGGGGGGGGGAAGAATTGATAGTGGGAGGATATAAGAAGTACGTGTTACCTTTGGAAGGGGGGGGGGATTAATAGTTGGAGGATATGAGAAGTACGTGTAACCTTCGGAGGGAGAGAATTGATAGTTGGAGGATAAAAGGAATACACATAACTTTCCTGATTGGAGGAACTGAACTCGAAGATAGAGAATACAAGAAGTACTTGCAACATTTAAGATGGTAGGAAATGATATAGAGAGGGGATAAGAAGTACTTGCAACATTTAAGATGGTAGGAAATGATATAGAGAGGGGATAAGAAGTACTTGCAATATTTAAGATGGGAGGAAATGAGATAGAGAGGGGATAAGAAGTACTTGCAATATTTAAGATGGGAGGAAATGAGATAGAGAGGGGATAAGAAGTACTTGCAACATTTAAGATGGTAGGAAATGAGATAGAGAGGGGATAAGAAGTACTTGCAATATTTAAGATGGGAGGAAATGAGATAGAGAGGGGATAAGAAGTACTTGCAACATTTAAGATGGTAGGAAATGATATAGAGAGGGGATAAGAAGTACTTGCAATATTTAAGATGGTAGGAAATGATATAGAGAGGGGATAAGAAGTACTTGCAACATTTAAGATGGTAGGAAATGATATAGAGAGGGGATAAGAAGTACTTGCAACATTTAAGATGGTAGGAAATGATATAGAGAGGGGATAAGAAGTACTTGCAACATTTAAGATGGGAGGAAATGATATAGAGAGGGGATAAGAAGTACTTGCAACATTTAAGATGGTAGGAAATGATATAGAGAGGGGATAAGAAGTACTTGCAACATTTAAGATGGTAGGAAATGATATAGAGAGGGGATAAGAAGTACTTGCAATATTTAAGATGGTAGGAAATGATATAGAGAGGGGATAAGAAGTACTTGCAACATTTAAGATGGTAGGAAATGATATAGAGAGGGGATAAGAAGTACTTGCAACATTTAAGATGGTAGGAAATGATATAGAGAGGGGATAAGAAGTACTTGCAACATTTAAGATGGGAGGAAATGATATAGAGAGGGGATAAGAAGTACTTGCAACATTTAAGATGGTAGGAAATGATATAGAGAGGGGATAAGAAGTACTTGCAACATTTAAGATGGTAGGAAATGATATAGAGAGGGGATAAGAAGTACTTGCAACATTTAAGATGGGAGGAAATGATATAGAGAGGGGATAAGAAGTACTTGCAACATTTAAGATGGTAGAAAATGATATAGAGAGGGGATAAGAAGTACTTGCAACATTTAAGATAGGAGGACATGATATAGAGAGGGGATAAGAAGTACTTGCAACATTTAAGATAGGAGGACATGATATAGAGAGGGGATAAGAAGTACGAATAACCTTCGAGTAGGACGAGAGACTAAGAGATGACATAGGGAATAAGTATAACCTTCCAGAAGTGAAAAATTTATTGAGTGAGGACATAAATAGTCAAATTTGAGTCTTGAATTGTCTTGACATTTATGCCTGTTCTGGCCAACAGCAACCACTTAACTTTATGTACAGTGCTCTTGAGCGTACAGACTGTGAGAGTGTGTCTCTGATCAAATGCTGCTTATCTCCTGGCTCGTCCATAAACGTTCGTGTCTAGTTTATGTGGCTCTGATATTTCACGTAAAAATCAGCCTCAATGAACAACAAGAGGCAATTAGTACTTGGGATAAGATGATATTATCGTTACTTCATACGTAGATCATAGTATGAAAAGTCCACAAAATCATCTTAAAGGATAATAGACTATCTGACCACTATACGCAATCTAAAACGTAGTTGGACCATTTAGCACGGTCATTTAGCACCGTCGCGTAGCACGACTATATAGCACGACTATATCATCATCATCATCAAGTACCGGGCCTGTTGGCGTAGGTGATCATGTCTCTCCACAACTTTCGATGTCGGCAGTTATTTATCATTTCTGTTGTTGACCCTCTGCCAAGCCATTCTCTTATACTGTCTGTTATCTTTTCTCTTTGCTTCCCTCTATCTCTTCGTCGCTCAATTTTTCTAGTTGTTACAATATATTCCAGTTGTTCTCTTCTCATTACATGGCCAAAAATGATGATTGTTTCTTCCTAATATTGGAAATTAGCTCTCTTTTTTGCTTTGACCTCTCTCAGAATATCTTCATTGCTCTTCTTAGCTGTCTATGGTACTCTCAACATTCTTCTGTAAAACCACATTTCTACAGACTCCAGTGATTTTCTTGTCTGTTGTCCTATTGTCCATGATTCTCATCCATATGTTAAGACTGGCTCTACGTCACATTTAAGAACTCTTTTTCTTTTTTCTATTATCAACAATGCAACAAGCATAGTATCTTTCTCATTTTCTGGAAAGCTGCTTTTGCCTTATATATAGCACGACTATATAGCACTACCATATAGCACGACTATATAGCACTGTCATATAGCACGCTCTTTTGGGATTTAAGAACAAACAACTATGATGGAAGCTGTTAAAGGAGCCAATTAAATGGCAGAGAGAGAGAAAGAACTGGAATAACCACACCAACGGTCTATGTACGTTCAAGCAGCACCTCGTCTGAAAATTGTCAGTAAATTATAACTCCCAGTAAATCATTGTGGTCAGTAAATCATTGTGGTCAGTAAATCATAACTGTCAGTAAATCCTTGTGGTCTATAAATCATAACTGTCAGTAAATCCTTGTGGTCTGTAAATCATAACTGTCAGTAAATCATTGTGGTCAGTAAATCATAACTGTCAGTAAATCCTTGTGGTCTGTAAATCTAAGCGGTCAGTAAATCATTGTGGTCAGTAAATTATAGCTGTCAGTAAAACATACCTGTCCGTAAATCACAACGGTCAGTAAATCGTAAATGCCAGTAAATTATAGCTGTCAGTAAATTACAACGGTCAGTAAATCATAGCAATCAGTAAATCATAGCTGTCAGTAAGACATAGTTGTCAGATAATTTTAATGGTCAGTAAATCATAACGATCAGTAAATCAAAGCTGTCAGTAAATCATAACTGTCAGTAAATCATCATCATGTGCCATACCTGTTGGCGTAGGCGATCATGTATTTCCACAGTGCATCTACAGTGCGTCGTCTCAGTTCTGTTGTTGACTGTTTTTCATGCCATGACACCAAGCTATCCAATATTTTCTCTCTTTGTCTTCCGCGATCTCTCTTTCCTTTTATTTTGCCAGTTGTAACCAAGTATTCCAACTTTCCTCTTCTCATGATGTGCCCGAAAAATGTTGATTGTTTCTTTCTGATGTTTTTAGGAGTTCCATTTTTGTGTTGGCCTCTTTGAGAATTTCCTCATTGGTCTTTTTAGCTGTCCAGGGAACTTTCAACATTCTTCTGAGAAATCCCATTTCTGTGGCCTCTAATCGTCTTTTCATTTGTCTGTCTTTTGTCCATGATTCGCTTCCATAGGTCAGAATTGGTTCTATATAGCATCGATGAACTCTCTTTCTCATTTCTATTGACAGAGAATTGTTGCATAAGATATTTTTCATTTTCTGAAATGAAATTCTGGCCTGAACTATTCTGCTTTTATTCTGATTTCTGTGGTGCATCTTCCATCCGATGTTATCACTGTGCCCAAGTATTTGGCGCGTTGCACTTGTTTCAGATTTGTCCTGTTTAATTTTTGGCTGCATGATAGTGATGATTGTTTCTATGATATGAGCATTGCTTCTGTTTTCTTACTATTCAGACTGAGACCCTTCTTATTTCTTTCTTTTACTATTATGTCTATCATTTCTTGTAGTTCGTTCTCTGTCTCTACTATTAAGACTGTGTCATCCACATATCGCAAATTATTTATGTTGCAACCGTTGCCTCCAATTTTTGTGTGTCTACTATTGATCTCATAATATATTCGTTGTAAAGTGAAAACAAATCCGGCGACAGAACACAGCATTGTCTGACTCCTTGTTTTATATATTGGAATTGTCCTATTTGGTTGCTAATTCGTACAGCTGCTGTTTGTTGCCAGTACATGTTTTTTATGATTCGCAGATCCTTGCCATCAATGTTTAATTTCTCCAGCATATTGATTATTTCTCTATGCTTTACTTTGTCAAATGCTTTTGTGTAATCTATAAAGAACATATATAGATCTTTCTTTACCTCTATAGATCTTTCTACCAATGTTGTTAAGATGTATATTCAGTAAATCATAACTGTCAGTAAATCATAGCTGTCAGTAAATGATAAATCTCTGTAAATCATAACTGTCAGTAAATCATAGCTGTCAGTAAACAATAACTGTCAGTAAATCATAACTCTCAGTAAATCATAACTCTCAGTAAATCATAACTCTCAGTAAATCATAGCTGTCAGTAAATCATAACTGTCAGTAAATCATAGCTGTCAGTAAATCATAACTCTCTGTAAATCATAACTGTCAGTAAATCATAACTGTCAGTAAATCATAGCTGTCAGTAAATCATAACTCTCAGTAAATCATAGCTGTCAGTAAACAATAACTGTCAGTAAATCATAACTCTCTGTAAATCATAGCTGTCAGTAAATCATAACTCTCAGTAAATCATAGCTGTCAGTAAACAATAACTGTCAGTAAATCATAACTGTCAGTAAATCATAACTCTCTGTAAATCATAGCTGTCAGTAAATCATAGCTGTCAGTAAATCATAGCTCTCAGTAAATCATAGCTGTCAGTAAATCATAACTCTCTGTAAATCATAGCTGTCAGTAAATCATAACTCTCAGTAAATCATAACTCTCAGTAAATCATAACTCTCAGTAAATCATAACTGTCAGTAAATCATAACTCTCAGTAAATCATAACTCTCAGTAAATTATAACTCTCAGTAAATTATAGCTGTCAGTAAATCATAGTGATCAGTAAAAGATAATAGTTTTTTCTTTTTGGCGTTCGCAAGCTTTCACCTTTAACGAAGTCCCTAGAGACTAGAACTGAAGTTTGCACGTTAATCCGTTTTTCCCTGGCAGCTGTGTGCACATGGGTCCCTCGCCGCACAGGCATATAACTCCGACTTCGGAGGCACTCATATTTTTTTCCGTCGATAAGCAATTGACGTTTCAAGCCGAGTCTCGCCGCTGAGACCAGGGGTGGATGCAGCAGAGAGAGATCCGAAACAAAAATACCAAATGGTGCAGTCAAGTTTTGAAATCACAAGCTCTCTGTCTCGAGACTGGCATCTTGCATTGAGAACAAGCAGTCTCCATCTAATGTTTAAATCGAATCACAAACTAGACCATAATTTAAAAAACTTTGCCTTAAATTGTCCCCTTAATCGAAACAATATTTTAACATTAACATCAACGATTGCCCTAACCGTAATCGCAGCATTAATCAAGATCTTATCCTTATCTCTAAGCATAACCATAATTCTTACCCTAATCCAAGCGCTTAACTTCTTTTTCAGAACATCTGTCATTAGAACAACGAATATTTAATGTAATTTTAACTACCAAGTATTATTATTTTGGCAGTGACGGTGTAATATAATCTAAACGGTATAGCACGACGCTTAACGGTTCGTACCTCGCTAAGAAGAAGGCAAACAAAAAAAAATAGGAAGAAAAATTAAAATATAGAAAAAAATGGTATGTAAGAAGCTTTACGTGATAAGTGAACAAAAAAATAACCTGGTCAGCCAACTATACCTGATAATATAATCCCTTCTTTCGTTTAGGGTTCTCCTGACAGCAAACGCGGTGACTGTTTCACGCTGTTCCTACAATCGTTTTAGCTGTGTACCATGAATATTTACGTTTGTTCAAACGTTTTCCCATGCGTTCTTGATATTAATCTAATTTCACCTTTGTCTACCACTTTGACGCTCGCTGGGTGCCTCGGTAACATAGGTGTGGAAGCAACCCGACAGGGCTAACGACGTTCGGACAAACGGTGTTCAATTCACGCTGGAGCAGAGTAGGTTGTACTTTACCATCTCTCTCTCTCTCTCTCTCTCTCTCTCTCTCTCTCTCTCTCTGCGATCAGGACTCAATCAGAGTAGGATTCCAGACTCCCACATGAAGTCAGCTGTCAGGTTAAGTGTGTTGATCGCCCCCACAGACAGAACATCACAATTAGAGTCTGCCAGATCCACTCTGATTGAACACCCGTTAAAACGTTGCACTGTGTTCTGCGCCAGTGCCCCAGTGCATCCGATTTCAGCCAGCATTTTATTCAGGTTTGCATTCCTTAGCCTTTGATTGTCCCCAAACCATATTATGTAAAGTTAAGTTAGAAAAAAAAAACACCGCGATTGCGGCAGAATTGGGTACCAGGGTAGTACTCTGTAAAGTAAAGTAAAGAGCCCCCGTCATGCCAAGTGGCGTATAGGGAATATGGTGTTAGTGACCATAAATTTGACAGACCTTCAACACATGATTTTTGGGGTAATGTGGTCGGTATTACGCCCGTGCGTAGTCCAGTTCACTAACCACTGAATTCTCGCGGCTCCCAGGGTAGTACTCTAGGAAGGTGAGAAATGCCACCTCGCATCGTGAGTTTCGATGCTTGAAGCGACCCTATCCAGAAGTCTTCGAACACTTCTGGATTGGCGAGCGAGCACATACGAGTGAAAACTGGCGCGCTAAGACGCTGATTGAAATCTTGTACTTACCATTACCGTTGACTCTCGCTGTCCACTGTTACCTGTAATATGGATTGTCTCAGGTCGTTACATCTTGTGACATGTCCGTACCAGCTTATTTTATTTTTCCGATGTAGGGAGCAGCAGTAGCAAACGGGTTAACGCGGAGGTCTGGCGATAGAGTGAGCTTGGGTTCAATTCTAGCTTAATTGAGTTATTTGCGGGTCATCATCATTGCACTCCGAACATGTCCATAGGTGTTCAGATCCCCTCATCCGCAAGTCCCTCAGTGTCCAGCGACTGACGACTCCAGTTCTATGTTTGTTGATAAGTCTTCTTACACGCCCACTAAGTTTCTCATTTCTGGCTGTGCCCATCTTAACTCTCATCTCTTTCATCCGAAGAGTTACGTGGATCTGTGTTTGTCGAAGTCCTGTGCTCTTCCCACATCTCGGAGGGTATTGATGATGTCCGCCCGATCCATTGGTTGCCCGTCCTCAACGACGAAGGAACTCTAGCTTAATGTTTGGCGCAAATGAGATAGAATAAGTAATCGACTCAAGATTCTCGAAATTATAGTTACAGAAAGAATACGCACTGGCCATCTTTGCCAGATGTAGGCAAGTACGATATGGCTTCATACTTTACTCCCGTGATACATTATATATTACAGAAAATCCTTTACAAATGTAAGAGTCTTTTCATGAACGTAAAAGTAATTTGTAAACTCCGCCTTAGTAAATGTATGGAGAATATAGTGTTAGCGTTCTATGACCCCAAAGTGAACCCTTTAACCTGGGTGTACTGTCCAGGCATGCTGGTGTACCTGGCAATTAAATAGCCGATCAGCTCGCTGGCAGCTCTGGCACAAAGTCTAATCATACTCTCGACAAAGAGGTCATCGCCAAATTTGTTCCTCATTCCTTAAGAGAAAAGGAGGAGAATGGGTGGGACAATGATGTATATATTGAGAGACTGAGGAGCCTAAAGGTGGGACAATGATGTATATATTGAGAGACTGAGGAGCCTAAAGGTGGGCCAATGATGTATATATTGAGAGACTGAGGAGCCTAAAGGTGGAAAGGGGATCTGCTCGATCCGGAGTGCTTAATGGGAAAAGCAGATGTATCTATGATATCCACATCTTAAAGAAACAGTCTGTGTACGCTTCGAGAAATGCTTGGACAGAAGGTGAAGCGGATATGGGGATGCCCATTTGCAACGAAACCACTTTCACGAAAAGAATAAAATAGTGTTAATTATATATATATATATATATATATATATATATATATATATAGCCGCGATAGCTCAGTGGTTAGTGAACTGGACTACAAAGGACATGAGGTAGGGTTCGATCCTAACCGACGGCTCAGGTTCACCCAGCCTTTAATGGGTACCGGATTTATTTTTCTGGGAAAGTTAAGTGGAACGGGCGTAATACCGACCACATTACCCAAAAAATCATGTGTCGAAGGTCTGTAAAATATATTGTCACTAACACCATATTCCCTACACGCCACTTGGCGTGACGGGGGTATTTTACTTTTTTTTTTACTATATATATGTATATATATATATATATATATATATATACAGTAAAGTCTCGATTATGCGGTACTCAATAATCCGGAATTCTCAATTTAACGGACTTTTTTTTTTTAATTATTATAGGGAGAAAGCTTGAATCATGTTTTGTTCAGTTAAATTAAATGCCTTTATCCGGAAATCGAAAACGCTACAACACGGTTTGTGCGCTGCGCTTACTTCTACAGGCTCTATCATTACACAATATTGCGTTTACAATAGTGTATTTACAGTAATATACTTCAAATAGGAGCGAACATATTTTATTCAATCCAGACATTGTGTCTCCAAATATTCCAAGTAAAAGCGACAGACAGTCTATATCTTCACTTTTTCCCCCGACTAAATGTTTTTGTCGGGAAATCTTAGTCGTGCCAAAAACACTTATCTACATGATTTTACAAATTTGCTTAATTTTCTCATAGCCTGCTTTAGATCTAAAGTTGGTCATGAATTTGTCAAAAATATGGCGTTTGACAGTCTGACCGAACATTAGAAGCAGACGTATTGTTTGTGAAAATTGAAGAGCCCATAACTTTGATGATTATAAATCAAAGGTTGAGCAGCCGGCGTGCAGTGACATAGAGATGGTGAGAAGAAAGGGGGAGGGGTTCAAAAATTACCGACTGGAAATTCAAAAAGAGTAAGATACAGAGTTTGACGTTAGTTTGTCTCAGACATTAGTGCAAGCTGAAATTCGTTCCATCAGTATAAATTATACATGATATGCTATAAACGCATGTGTGCATACTTTTTAACGGAATACATTTTTGTGTTAAATAATGGCCTCTGCGAGTGCAAACCACACCTCAATTTCCCGCAAAGGTAAACGCAAGCGAACTGTATTGACACTGAACCAGAAGATTGAAATCGCTAGTAGACTTGAAAAAGGCGTTAATCGCAACGTTTTGATGACTGAATTTGGCATAGCCTCTTCAACATTATATGACATACGAAATCAAAAAGATGAGTTGTTTAAGTTTGCGTCGGAGTCTGAAAGCAGCAACAATATACACCAGAGACGAAGTATGAAACGGCCAAAATTTGAAAAACTCGACGACGTCCTTTATGTGTGGTTTTTAGAAAGAAGAAGAAAAAGGAATGCCAATATCAGGACCCATGTTGATAGAGAAAGCTAGTGAATGTCACACGAATTTAAATATTTCTGAGCATTGCAATTTTTCAATCATGTTTTTTCATAAATTTTGAGTTTGGTTTTCTTACTCTCGATTATCCAGAAAAATTCAATTATCCAGAATGGGTTCTTCCCCGAGCATTCCGGATAATCGATATATATATATATATATATATATATATATATATATATATATATATATATATATATATATATATATAAAAACAGGAATCATTGTTAAGATCCCCAAAAAGGGCAGTCTCAGAGATTGTAACAACTGGAGAGGCGTGACACTTTTGTCAGTTGCCTCAAAGTTATTCTGCAAAATCATCCTAAATAGAATAAAGGATTCAATAGATATAGTAATGCGTGAAGAACAGGCTGGGTTTAGAAAAGGGAGAGACTGCCTTGACCCATCTTCACTCTACGACTTATATTGGAGGAACACATTGAAAAGCAAAAACCTTTTGTACTTAACTTCATCGACTTCAAAA
This sequence comes from Megaustenia siamemsis, assembly GCA_032433765.1. Taxonomy (NCBI): domain Eukaryota; kingdom Metazoa; phylum Mollusca; class Gastropoda; order Stylommatophora; family Ariophantidae; genus Megaustenia; species Megaustenia siamemsis. The sequence goes on along the minus strand of JAVIAB010000041.1, from coordinate 61,080,110 downwards.
AAAAAAACATTTGACAGTATTCATCGAGATTCTTTGTGGAAAATTCTGAAGCAATATGGCTGACTATACAAAATCATAAATATTATCAAAGACATGTATGATAGTTACACAATTTCAGTTCGAACAGAGGAAGGACTGAGCGAATGTTTCCCAATAGAAACTGGGGTTAAACAAGGATGTATTTTATCGCCCTTGTTATTTGGAATTGTTATTGACATCATACAGAAGAAATGCTGCACTGGTAATAAAGGCATCGAATGGATACAAGGAGACTATTTGGAGTACCTCGACTTAGCTGATGACATAGTTCTCATCAGCAGTCAGATAAAAACGATGCAGGAAAACACAAATGAACTACCATCCAGCAAAATTGGTTTTGAGATCAATCATGAAAAGACTAAAGTCATGAAAAGCTTAATTCCAACAGACGACAAAATATACATGGAAAACAAACCAGTAGAAGAGATCGATCACTTTATCTATCTTGGAAGTCACATTGATCGAGAAGGGGATACAAGCAAAGAAATTAGAATCAGAAAAGCTAAATCAGCAATGTTTTTCAGAAGCCTTGAAAAGTTGTGGAAATCAAAACTCATCAGCACAAACACGAAACTTAGACTATTCAAATTCAAATGTACTATCAACCCTTACGTATGCGTGTGAAAGCTGGAAAACAACAAGAGATATAGAAACAAAGTTGAACGCATTCGAAAATAAATGTCTAAGGAAAATACTTGGTATAGCGTGGAACGAATTCAAAACAAACGAGGAAATTAGAGAGATAGCCAATCAACCACTTTCTTCAGTAATAAAGAAAAGACGATGGTCATATGTTGGAAATGTGATGAGAAGAGATAATAACCGAATAGCAAAGCAAGCCCTCATGTTGTGAACAACAGGTAAGAGGAAAAGAGGAAAACGCAGAGAGACACTAAGAAGAACATTGATGAGAGAGGCAAGAGCAGCAGGAATCGGCTCCCTCAATGAGATAGAGCTGCTTGCACAGAACAGAGACAAATTTGCGAGATTTGATAAAATATCTTTAAAAGAATTGAAAACTGCTAGAATAAAAATTTAGATAAGAGAAGGAGTATCTTGGTCTGCGCCCTATGGGCCGGCAACGGCTCAAAAGGTCAATATATATATATATATATATATATAATTTATACCATGTTGTTCCTTAACCAACAATATACTTTTCGATCACGTGGTCGATATCACGCCAGATCACCTTTACTTCCCAAAAAAATATACGGTACCAATTTTTAGAGATTGGGTGAACCAAAAACTAATTCATTACAACCGGGAATAAAATGAGGACCATTTTAATTCTTAGCTAGCGACTTATCCACTTAGTCACCATAACTTCTAAAACTATTCATGTAGACCTACGTTATTGTTGATGTTAAGAGAACTGAATACCACCTGTGCTATTCTAGTGTCGATTGACTGACTTATATAAACACTGTTATTGATGATACCTTTGTATGTTGAATTGTAAAAGCTATCAATATACTGGAATAATGCTTATTCGCTTTCCTAACACTTTCATGATAATTAAGTAACATCTCAGCTTGATGCATGAACTCCGTACCACAGGAGCTGACTTGGACTGTAATTTGAGAAGGGAAAAGAAAAAAAGAAAAACCCAGTCACGTGATGTGGTGTATACGGAATATTGTGTTATCGTCCTTTTTTTTAAATACTGCCCTTCAGTACATTATTGTTTGGGGATAATGTGGTCAGAATTACGCCCGTGCCGTTTTACTTTGCCAGAAAAATTCTTAGATTTGTAGATTTGGTGTGGCTAGGAACTGAGCTATCGCGGTGTCCCGTATATAAGAAAGCTCCATTATAACAGATGGTAGGGGCGATAATCTCCTTTATTTATTTGTGGCTCGGGCAACAGTCATACTTTCTTAGATTTTCAATTTCCTAGTATTATTTAACATGCTCAACACTAACGCTGGTATTTCTTCTGTCATCGATCTCCCATAGGTCTGGCTACTCGATTTCACTAACTTGAGATCAGGTTCGGGGGGGGGGGGGGGCCTAACAGGAGGTTTGAGCCGGTTATCTTATGATTGAGCTGGGGGGGGGGGCCCTAACAGGAGGTTTGAGCCGGTTACCTTATGATTGAGCTGGGGGGGGCCCTAACAGGAGGTTTGAGCCGGTTACCTTATGATTGAGCTGGGGGGGGGGGGGGCTCTAACAGGAGGTTTGAGCCGGTTACCTTATGATTGAGCTGAGGGGGCCCTAACAGGAGGTTTGAGCCGGTTACCTTATGATTGAGCTGGGGGGGGGGCTAACAGGAGGTTTGAGCCGGTTACCTTATGATTAAGCTGGGGGGGCCCTAACAGGAGGTTTGAGCCGGTTACCTTATGATTAAGCTGGGGGGGCCCTAACAGGAGGTTTGAGCCGGTTACCTTATGATTAAGCTGGGGGGGCCTTAACAGGAGGTTTGAGCCGGTTACCTTATGATTAAGCTGGGGGGGCCCTAACAGGAGGTTTGAGCCGGTTACCTTATGATTGAGCTGAGGGTCCCTAACAGGAGGTTTGAGCCGGTTACCTTATGATTGAGCTGAGGGTCCCTAACAGGAGGTTTGAGCCGGTTACCTTATGATTGAGCTGAGGGTCCCTAACAGGAGGTTTGAGCCGGTTACCTTATGATTGAGCTGAGGGTCCCTAACAGGAGGTTTGAGCCGGTTACCTTATGATTAAGCTGGGGGGGGCCCTAACAGGAGGTTTGAGCCGGTTACCTTATGATTGAGCTGGGGGGGGGGGGCTAACAGGAGGTTTGAGCCGGTTACCTTATGATTGAGCTGGGGGGGGGAGGGCCCTAACAGGAGGTTTGAGCCGGTTACCTTATGATTGAGCTGGGGGGGGCCCTAACAGGGGGTTTGAGCCGGTTACCTTATGATTGAGCTGGGGGGGGGGAGGGCCCTAACAGGAGGTTTGAGTCGGTTACCTTATGATTGAGCTGGGGGGGGGGGCCCTAACAGGAGGTTTGAGCCGGTTACCTTATGATTGAGCTGTGGGGGGCCCTAACAGGAGGTTTGAGCCGGTTACCTTATGATTGAGCTGGGGGGGCCCTAACAGGAGGTTTGAGCCGGTTACCTTATGATTGAGCTGGGGGGGCCCTAACAGGAGGTTTGAGCCGGTTACCTTATTATTGAGCTGGGGCGGGGAAGAGCCAGGGTTTTCCTCAACACTGAACCCCCCCCCCCACCCCCCTTATTAATGACGAATGCCACACATGTCAAATAGTGTACACTTTCTAAAGACTATCCTTGATGTTTGATTGTTTATGTTTTCGTGGTCAACATTACGCCAGTGCTGTGTTTCTTCGCCAGGGAAAACCAATAACCCGTTTACGGCTCAATAAGCTTGAAAGCCGTCGTTCGGAATCGAACCTAAACACCTTCTCCAGCAGTCCCGTTCACTAAGCACCGCTCTATCACGGATTCATCATAGATATAATAAGTAGTAGTAGTAGTAGTAGTAGTAGTAGTAGTAGTAGTAGTAGTAGTCTCCGTCAGTCACCGTCAGTAATAGTTGACTGGATTTTTAAGCTCCCTTAGAAATATTATTTTTTTTACTTTGGTCGTGTATTCACTTTTTCTATGAATCTGTCTGCTTCTTGTTTGAGTTGGAGCTTCAGGGTGTGTTTCCAAAGATTGTGATCTGCAGCTATGTCTTCCCAGCCTGCAGGGTTTATATTCAGTCTTCATGCCATGTTTACATGCGTCTACAAATAAAAGTTTTGGCGCCCCTTAGACCTTTTGCCATTTTCTAGCTATCCAAAGAGTAAATCTTTTGTTATGCAGCCAACTTTCATACCGTGTACATAGCCAAGCCAGCGTAACCTACAGTGTTTGAGCAGCGTGTAGGTGTTCGGGAGGCCTGTGCGAGTCATGACCTACACGGTTGTTACATTATCCTTAAATAACAAAACAGAACAAGAGAAAATAAATTAATCATTGTAGGTGTTGAGATTATCTTTCAAAACATCTGCAAATAGCGGACCGAGAATAAGAGAACCATATTCCAGCAACGCTACATGATATGTGCCAACATTCCAAGAAACAAATTATTACCTCTTGTAAGTCTGGAGAGCCCCTCGGCAGAGCTCATTGTTTACTATCTACGAGCGATAACATATTTTTTTTAACCATGCACTTGCAGAGAAATCCTTATCCAACACTCTCAAAGTAAAAAATATCGAGTCATAACTTAAGTGTAACGATTTGTTCTAAGATAAGTGCCTGGCTCCAGGACCACTAGCTGCGATATCTCGTGACGTATGAAGATATCAATCTACATAGTTAAGTCTTAAGTTACTTGGGATATATGTTCCTTGCTACTGAACATTTGCTGTTAGATTAGTAGCGGATTAATTTCCCGGTTTAATGAGCGATTTGATACCAGTTGATTATTTGAACACAACGTTTTGTTCAGATTGTGAAATATGTTCATGTACCTGTCAGTTAAGTTAAGCATGAGAACTGATTAAATAGATATCGACTTACATACTTACCTAACTACCTACCTATATACTTACCTAACTATCTATCTGCATACTTACCTAATTACCTACCTACATACTTACCTATCTAAATACATACTTACATAACTATCTACCTACATACTTACCTAACTATCTACCTACATACTTACCTAACTATCTATCTGCATACTTACCTAATTACCTACCTACATACTTACCTATCTAAATACATACTTACATAACTATCTACCTACATACTTACCTAACTATCTACCTACATACTTACCTATCTACCTGCATACTTATCTAACTATTTACCCATTTAAGGCTGGGTGAACCCTGAAGCCGTCGGTTGGGATCGAACCCTACCTCTTGTCCTTTGTAGTCCAGTTCACTAACCACTGATCTATCGCGGCTCCCTTATTTTAAGAGTACTCGTAATTAAAAAAAAAAACCTACGCTTGTTCAACTATTGTATAACCCAGCCTACCAGATACTGTTATTACAATTATTTACTGGTACTGGCACCAAAGATGCGTTACAGACAAGTTTGATCAACACTCAATTCAGATGAAGAGGTATGTTTACAGCACTCGGAAAAAAAGAGAAATAATCAACAACAGAAAAAAAGAACAATATATGGACCAAAGCAGGATCGAACTCGTACTCAGTGGCACAGCGCCTTGCCACGAAAAGCCAAACGCTAGGGAACACTGCCACTCAGCTAACTAAAAGTGCGAGTGCTGTAAATATACATCTTCATCTGAATTGATTCGCTGATTATCGTCACGGAAGTTTCCCTCTATAATAATATTCATTTATTATTATTTGTCTCCTTTGATCAACACTCCCTAGATGCCAATCGCAGAGATAAAGCCACAGCAAGCCTTTCATTTTCACTTAAAAAGGGATTTGGACCACGTGATGTCAGGAAACAGTTGAAACATTTTTTTTATAATCTTGAAACTGTACAGACAGTTGAAAACTTTAGCTTTAATTGTGTGGCTTTGGAGACCAGAGTTGATAATCGCAATTAATGTGAATCGTTCTCTTGATTCTACAAAGTTTTATGACAGTTTAAAACGACGAATTACTTATTGTATGAAAAAAAGAGCAAAAATGTCAAAATTGTCAATATTGAATTATGTGAGGCTGAAGTAAAGAGTCAAGAGCCTTGGAATTCCTGAAAGACAGGATGTAAAGAGTTGTCATAAGTCGGTAGAGACAAGAAAATGTCGTCTACATCATTGTGGCTAATAAGCACTGTAAACGGCACTACCATTTCTACTTCTGAATGTGAGTGTAGCTGCGACCAGTTGAACAAGTTCTCACACAGACAACAGGTTTTCTTACACAGACCGTCAGTACGTTGATTTCCTCAAGCTGGTTGATTCTCCGCTATATTTGTCAACTGGATCCTGAAGGGCAGACATATAGACTCGAAGATTGAGAATGTACAATATCTTTCTCCTTTTGGTTGCTTAATTCTAAAGTAATCAGAAAATATAACAACCACCGAAATCAAAGTGTAAGACGCTTGACAGGAAACAGGCATAACGATTTTATCAGAAAGGAAGAAAGAATAAAGAAAAGGGCTAGAATAATTCTCGCCATTGAACGCATAAAGCAAAAAAAAAAAATGAAAAAAAAATAGTTTGGCTACGTGATAATCCAAAAGTATCCAAATACGAGACAAAGAGCATTCAGTAAAGGCGGCTAGAATACCAGATCCAACGATGGGCTACAAAACAAATGTGTTGATGGAATGTTAGGAACACTAGGAAACAAATCAGGAAAGGTCAGCAGAAAATAAAAAAGACCATAAACGATATTTCTCCTCTTAGCTGAAAGGTGAATTTGGAAAGAAAGTATAAGAAGTATAGGTTCTACAATGTCCATGTTGCACCATCTTCGTATTCACGACACTCTTGAGATCATATATTAATATAATAATAGCAAAGATACGATGCGACCTTCACCAGCCTTTGATTACAGACGTGCCCAATTGTGTCATTGCTTGTCATATTGGCCTACGCAAACAAGCTATGTCCATTCAGGCAAATGGCACTTGCCAACGAATTTTATTTGGTGAATTTGTTTCTCTTTTAAAAAAAAAATTATTATCATTTGAGTATGGAAGTATTTGGAAGCTTTAACTACTTATAGTTATAGCTATTCGAAGGCCCAGGTATCACTGCTAACGAATTAATATCCATAATTGTTGAATCGTCCGTGCCAGTGGAATCATCAGAATTAACATTTCATCGAATATGCAAACAAAGAAAGAAGTTGCAGCTCCCATCGTAGCAAACATAGCACACGTGAAAAGACATAAGGTAAAGTAGCACCGATAGTGAACGCAACTGAACTGTCCTTCGTCAAACGGTAGCATCATTCATCGTAAGCAATCTGAAAATAGAAACACCATCGGATGAAACACACAGCTCACGGTGTGCACAGAGCACTACTCAGTAGCTCCTGCAGCAAGCCGGACGGTACCACTTGCCAGGTGTAAATATCATCATCATTATTGTTTTTAAGGAAAAATCTCATGGGAATTTTAATGTAAATTATAGCATCTGTTTGGAGCCGCGATAGCTCAGTGGTTAGTGAACTGGACTATAAAGGACAGGGTTCGATCCCAACCAACGGCTTCCGGGTTCAACCAGCCTTAAATGGATACCGGATTTTTTTTCTGGGAAAGTAAAACAGCACGGGCGTAATACCGACCACATTACCCCAAAATCATGAGTTTTTGGTGTTCTGTAATATATATGGTCACTAACACCATGTTCCCTGTACGCCACTTGACGTGACGGGGGCTCTTTACTTTTACTGATATCATCTGTTTATACCGATTAAAGTGTAGTCAATGAGAAAGCTTTAGACATGTTAATCAGACAATTGAGTAGATTCCAATACCTGGGATCAGCACTAACATCAGACGACAGATGCACTGCAGCAAATAGAATGAGAGTAGGACAAGCAAATGCAGAATTCCATCGAATGAAAAACATACTATGAAACAAATCATTGTTATTTAATGTTAGAAAACGTGAGGCAGCTGAGATGTAATTTTTCAGATGAATTTTACGAATTCCGTGGAGTAACTCAAATTACAAATTGAGAATGTTTAAAACAAGCTGGAGAAACCAGAAATGTCATCAAAATCATAAGGAAGAGACAATATATATTTATTGGACATGTCATGCGAAAAAAAAAGAAATTGAGAATACTATAACAACAGGCAAAATGAATTGAAAGTAGTGCAGAGGAAAACTAAGTAAACAATATTGATCAGCTTATCCAAATGGCATAAACAAGAGACACATTTTATGACGTGCATGAAGGACCGAGTGATATGGAGAGACATGATCATCTACGCCTACCGGCCTGATACCCGATGATGACGATCAATCAGACAAGAGTTAGCATCCTCATATTGCGATGTTGGGTGTGTCTCTTATTGAGTTTACTGAGTTCATGTCAGCCTTTCCTTCAAGTTACAATTGGATAAAAGAGCGACACACTCTCAGAATGAGTGAAGCATTATTTGGTTTATAATCCATGGATTGGGGTGGTTAAACATGAGTAAAGTTGAAGGGCAGGTGGGCACAGCTGGTGAGTCGACCGTATTTTAAACTAAACTTTAACGTTCGTTTATTAAGTGTCAGTGTGGTGAACAACAAAGAGAGTGCACTGGCGCCCTCCTTTCTAACTTTCTGTGTGTGTAAAAACTAGGGTATTCTTATTGTTATCTATTATAACTTCACTTTCATTATCATGTAAAAACGATATAATATAGTCATTGAGTTATTAAGTTATTATTGAGATATTATATAGTTATTGAGCTATTATTGAGATATTATATAGTTATTGAGTTATTATTGAGATATTATACAGTTATTGAGTTATTATTGAGATATTATATAGTTATTGAGTTATTAAGTTATTATTGAGATATTATATAGTTATTGAGCTATTTTTGAGATATTATATAGTCATTGAGTTATTAAGTTATTATTGAGATATTATATAGTTATTGAGTTATTATTGAGATATTATATAGTCATTGAGTTATTAAGTTATTATTGAGATATTATACAGTTATTGAGTTATTTTTGAGATATTATATAGTCATTGAGTTATTAAGTTATTATTGAGATATTATATAGTTATTGAGCTATTATTGAGATATTATATAGTTATTGAGTTATTATTGAGATATTATATAGTTATTGAGTTATTATTGAGATATTATATAGTTATTGAGTTATTATTGAGATATTATATAGTTATTGAGTTATTATTGAGATATTATATAGTTATTGAGTTATTATTGAGATATACAGTTATTGAGTTATTATTGAGATATTATACAGTTATTGGGTTATTGAGATATTATATAGTTATTGAGTTATTATTGAGATATTATACAGTTATTGAGTTATTATTGAGATATTATACAGTTATTGAGTTATTGAGATATTATATAGGTTATTGAGTTATTATTGAGATATTATATACCGTGTTCACAAATGTTTGCCGTTGTTTACAAATGTACATCGCAGCATTGGCGAAGTAAATATTATTGAAAATACATATTTCTATTTATATCATCGTCAACCCTATGGCAATGTTTTCCCTCCTGTCCGGTTAATTAGGAAAGATATGTTTTGAGATATAGAAACATTAGGCAATCCTGGCTTGGTTACTGTTTCAGCCTGCCCCATCAAAGCAAGAAACAGAGTAGAATGGCGATCCATGGTAGCCAACCTTCGTTGCGGAGACGGCACTCAATGATGATGATGATGATGAAGCTAAGAAATGCATAAACATGCGAAGCTGCAGTAAAGCTAATTGTAAGGAGAAATGGGGGAAAAATATAGAAAATAAAAATAGAAAAAACGGTATGGTTAAAGATTAACATAATAACATAATAAGTGGACGACACAAATTAGAACGACGTTTCGGCTCAACAGACCTTCAGCAGAAACAAACATACAAAACACACATACACACACACAAATAGGTATTTAAAAAAATAAATAAATAATAAAAAATAACCGAAACGTCGTTCTAATTTGTGGTGTCCATTTATTACGTAAAGCTTCAACCATTCTGTTTTTTATTTCCATATATTTTTTGTATCATTTCTCCTTACTGTTTATGAGCTTTACTGACCATATGTAGACGCGCTGAAAATGTACGTTCTCTAAGTACCAGTTCGGTCAGTTTATTTTCTTTAAAGTGACCTGAAATGCGCATTTTGAACGGCTGGTGGTTGCTATCACAATATGATCTGTAAAACTCCTAGATAGTAACCAATGATTACCATAAATTTACGTAACTCCATTAAGAAAAAAAAAAGAATCTTTCCTATTTACCTGACAGGAGGGGGAAAATTATGATATAGGGTTGGCGATGATATAAATATAAATATGTATTTCTTCTTCTACTTCTTTCCTTCCTCATCTGCCTTTCAGCGTCGTGGGGAGATATAATTTGCCGTCTTTTGCTCTTCTGTTCGCCTCTGCTGCTGTTATGTTTCCTAGTGCTTCTAATATTCCATCCATCCATATTTTTCGTGGTCGACCCTTGGGTCTGGTGTTCTCACAACTCTTGTTGAAGGCTCGTTGTGTTGTGTTTTGTTCTTTCTGCCTTGTCACGTGGCCAAACCATTTCATCTGTTGTTTCCTTAAATATATATTTACAACAATTTTAATTTACCGGTGTTAAAATATACAATTTTAAAACAACGGCAAATATTTTTGAACGCGTTATAGTCTCCCTTTTAATTGACACAATACAAACATGTCTATTACCTCCCTTACACCATGTACGATAAACCTTACCTTATCACTGTAGAAAGGAAGACCTTATCTTCAAGTAGAAATAAATAGTATCACAGTTTTGACTGACTTTTTAAAATACCACAGCCAAAACCATAAATGTCAGGAAAACAATAGACAGGCATGGGCCACGATTGAATACCTCTTCTTCTGATTTGTGCATTTCTGTATGTGATCTTCCCGCGTGGAGTTAAGATATTTAGATACTTGTAATATTTATGATTGTAAATTTGTCCTATAAGTTCTCTTAGTTAAAAAAATATATATATATTTCCTGTTGTGTTACTGTAATCCTCCTTATTAACAACAATTTATCAGGGAATATTACATACCAGAGATTTAACATCATCAAGTGCCATGCCTGCTTGCGTAGGTGATCATGTTTCTCCACAACTTTCGATCTCGGCAGTTATTTATCATTATTGTTGTTGACCTTCTGCAAAGAAATTCTCTTTAGCTGTCTAGTATCTTTTCCCTTTGCATCCCTCTATCTCTTTGACTCTCAACTTTCCCACTTGTTACAATATATTCCAACTGTTCCCTTCTCGTTACATGATCAAAAAATGGTGATTGTTTTTTCCTAATATTGGAAATTAGCAATATTTTTGCTTTGGCCTCTTTCAGAATGTTTTCATTACTAATCTTATTTGTCCATGGTATTCTAAACATTCTTCTGTAAAACCACATTTCTACAGCCTCCAGTGATTTTCTTGTCTGTTGCCCCATTGTTCATGATTCACATCCATATGTTATGACTAGCTCTACATAACATTTAAGAACTCTTTTTCTTGTTTCTATGGTGCAGTTGAATGCAGTGACTTTAGAACAATAAGCCTGAAGTACCATATAATACAAATCTTGCTAAAAGTTATACAAGGAAGGATTCAGAATAAAATCAATACTGAATTATAAAAAACAACAATTTGGATTTAAGAAAAACAGTGGGGCAAAAGAAGTCATATTCTGCATGAGGACATTAATCGAAAAGTACATAGAAGTAAAGAAACCAATATATGCATGCTCCATAGACTACAACATATCTTTTGATAGAAAACACTATAAACAATTTATAGACTGCCCAGAAGATATACACGTAGATGACACAGACATACGACTACTATGTAATTTATACTGGAAGCAAAAAACAATAATAAAATATAACAAAGAGAACTCTACACCTATTGATATAGAAAGAGGAGTAAGACATGTATGCATCCTATCACCAAGCCTGTTCAATCTATACACTGAGCAAATCTTTAAAAACGTCATAGAGATGCTAGGCCTAAACATTAAAGGCAAGATAATTAATAACCTAAGATTTGCTGATGATACTGTATCACCAGCAGTAAATCCTAAAGATCTACACTACTAATTGAATTAAACATGACAAGCAAAATATATCAATAAGATATGAATATCAAAAAGACTGTGATTATAAACAAAGATAATACTCAGACCATACAAGTGGACATTGAAATAGAAGGAAAAGACCTGGAGACAGTTCAGAACTACAACTACCTTGGACATACTATAACCAGTGATGGAAAATGTACAACTGAAATAAACAAAAGAATCGGAATGGCGAAAAGTAATCAAAAATATGCTAACATTTTAAAAAAATAACACCAGGGTTAAGACTACGAAGAGCAAAATGTTATATCTTCTGAACATTCATGTATAGTGCAGAAACATGGACACTAGACAATAAAACAAAACAAAAAATGTGTAGCTTGCAAATGTGTATTTATAGAAGAAAATAATGGAAAGAAAAGAAAAGAAACGATGTAGTTTTAAAACAACTAAAAATGAAATGAGAACTATAAAACATAAAACAAACAAGACAAATGAGATTTTGGGGCCATGTTAAAAGACACAACAGCCTAATAAAAGTAATATTGGAAGGGAAAATACAAGGTAACAGAAGCAGACCAAGATAAACATGGACGAGTAACATCAAAAGATGGACAAGTCAGCCTATGACAACCTGCACCATGAAAGTAAAAGACATAGTGGAATGGCGCTCCATGGTAGCCAACCTTCGATGCGGAGACGACATTGAATGATTAATGATGATTTCTTGTCTCTTTTTTTCAAAAACAGATTGCACAGAATCTTGCTATTTTTTTTTCTTCGTAAAACTGCTTTTGTCTGAGCCATTCTGCATCTCACCTCTGCTGTACATCTATCATCTGAGGTTAGCTTTGTTAGAAGATATTTAAATTCATTTACCTGTTTTAATATTGTTCCACTTCTCTTTATTGTAATTGTGGTAAAGTCTTTTTCTTGTGTTGCTACCATTACTTTTGTCTTTTTGCTATAAAGGTGTAGATCTTTATTTTTGCATTCGTTCTCTATAATGTCTAACATTTCTTGTAACTCATTTCACTCTAAATTAAGACTGTTTCATCATCATACCTGATTGTATTTAAATGAAGATGACACAGGTAATTATAAAGTCTTTGTTTTTGACCTCCAAGACGTCATTGGCTGTGATATCAGCCCCTAGTTTGACGTCATCACGGGCCGAGCAGGACGAATAAATGTGATTTTGATTAGTTATGTTTCCCATGACGACAGTTCCTAGCGTATTGTAATAGCACGGCAGATTATAGGTAAGTAATAATAATGCTTTTTTAATCGTTCAATGGTGCAAGCAAAATAGTGGTACAAATTAAGATCTCACTTTACCGTCACTTGACTTGACTTGACATTTCTTGACTTGACTTAAATTGATTTGACTTGACTTGACTTGACTTGACTTTACTTTACTTTACTTTACTTTACTGTACTTTACTTTAATTACTTTACTTTACTTTATGCTTTACTTTACTTAACTTTACTCTATACTTTACTTTTGAAATTGAATGGAAAGCCAATAGATATAAATTTTATACAAGTTTATGCACCAACAGCAGACAGTCTAGAGGAAACAATTGATAACTTTTACGACGAGTTAAACGAGGCACTTCATGAATGCAAACCACATGAAAACACCATAGTTCTAGGGGATTTTAACGCAGAAGTAGGAAAGGAAAGAGTTGAGGAAGTAGTTTGTCATTATGGCTTAGGCGAGAGGAATGAAAGAGGTGAGAAACTTATTGACTGGGCAAGAACACACAACATGATGATAGGAAACACCTGATTTAAGCAACATCCAAGACGTCCGTGGACATGGAAAAGCCCTTGGGACTACACACGTAATCAAATTGATTATATAATGATAAGCAATAGATTTAGAAACAGTCTGGTGTGTCTGAAAACTAGACCAGGGGCAGATTGCAATAGTGATCATGTACCAGTTGTGGGAAAGCTTAGAGTAAAATTAAAATCAACAAAACGAGCCTCAGTTAATATCAAGTTAAATTTAGATTTACTAAAATCAGACAAGAAGCTGCAAAACAAATATAAAATCACAATTCAGAACCGGTACAATGCAATAGAGAAGATACAAAGCATTGATGAACAGTGGGAAATACTAAAAGAATCAATGCAACAAATATCAAAAGAGTTAATACCACCAGTGAGGACAAATTCAAGAAAGAAATGAATGAGAGATGACATTTTGCAGCTAATGGATACAAGAAGAAGAAATAAAGAAAATAAAGATGAGTATAAGAGATTAAATAAAGAAATTGTAATAAAATGCAATGAAGCAAAAGAAGCATGGCTAAAAGAGATATGCAAAGAGATTGAAATGCAACAAAAAGGGGATGCTAAAGCTATATACAAACAAATTGAAGAATTAACAGGAAGAAAAACGCAATCAAAAACTGGATGTTTAAGCTCAAAGGAAGGAGAACTGTTGATTGAACAAGAAAGCATAAGGGAACGATGGACAGAATACATTAAAGATCTTTATAATGATGAACGAACGGAAATAAATATTAAGGATAATGGAGAAGGACCAGAAATACTCAGAGAAGTGGAAGACACCTTGCGCAATATGAAAGCAGGAAAAGCTCCTGGACCAGGTAATATATTTAAAGAAGAGATTGAAGCCATGGGTGATTTTGGAATAGAAATAATAACAAACATATTGAATGATATCTACAACAGCGGATATATACCAGACGTCATGCTCAAATCAATATTCATAGCCCTACCAAAGAAATTCGGAGCGATTGAATGCGATGATCATCGCACAATAACCATATGAGTCACATGACTAAGATATTACTAAGAATCATCATGCAAAGAGTGCGAAACAAAATCAGTCCAGAAATTAACGATGAACAGTGTGATTTTGTTGGAGGTAAAGGAACGAGCAATGCCATATATATCATAAGATCTTTAGTAGAAAGAGCCATAGAGGTGAAAACAGATCTATACCTATGTTTTATATATTACACCAAGGCATTTGACAAAGTAAAGCACAAACAAATAATACAAATTTTTAAAAAGTATAAACGTAGACAGCAAAGATCTAAGATTAATAAAGAACATGTACTGGCAACAAACAGCGGCCATAAGAACTGGAAACCAATTGGGAATATTTCAAGAAATAAAACAGGGTGTTAGACAAGGTTGTGTGCTGTCACCAGATTTGTTTAATATTTATAGTGAGATTAATTTTAAGATCCAAAAGGGGCATGCCTGGAATAACAATTGGAGGTCATAATATAAATATTCTAAGGTATGTTGATGATACAGTATTAATCGCTAGTGAAAGAAAGCAAAAATAAAGGATTCAGCCTTATTAGCAAAAAGACAGAAGTAATGGTAACAACAAAGATGAAGACATCACATCACTGCAGAATAAAGACATGTGGAACAATATTAAAACAGGTAAATGAATTTAAATATATTGGGAATGTTGTTAACCTCAAACGGAAGATGTACAAAAGAGGTGAGATGCAGAATGGCTCAGGCAAAAGCAGCTTTCCAGAAAATGAGGAAGATACTATGCAATCCATTTTTGACAATAGAAACGAGGAAAAGAGTTCTTATATGTTATGTAGAGCGAGTCTTAACATATGGATGTGAATCATGGACAATAGGACAACAGACAAGAAAATCACTGGAGTCTGTAGAAATGTGGTTTTACAGAAGAATGTTGAGAATACAATGGACAGCTAAGAAGAGTAAGTAAACGTTCCGAAAGAGGCCAAAGCTAAAAGAGAGCTAATTTCCAATATTAGGAAGAAACAATCATCATTTTTTGGCCATGTAATGAGCAGAGAACAGTTGGAATATACTGTGACAACTGGAAAAATTGACTCATTAGAAAAGATGTAACACCTCATCCAGAATAGAGATGTGTGACGAAATCACATCAAGCTCTGAGCGACGTCAAGCAGCTTGGAAAGGGTCAAGAATAACCGGTTCTCAGCTGTTTTAAATATTACACTCTGCAGTCTCTACATAGGAGGGTCATTGATGCCTTCACAGACGGTTTGTAAAAGCAATCATGGTAAGTCAGTAGTTTGGTAAACTATCAGTGTCTTCAGCTGGATGCTGTTTCACTGAACAGCTTTTCACGTGGCTGAATATGTCAAAATTACATAGACATATACTGCCGCAGAATAAACAAGATATACTTGTAGTGCCTGGCCTTGTCTCCTTTCTCCTGCACCTTTTGTCTTCTGATTATGACTTTAACGATTCCTCGAATATTGCTGTGCCGTTTTTAATTTTTGTTCTGCATGTGCTCCGACCTGGTGCCAGATTTTCCCACTTTCTTTTTCTGATAGAAAATTCAATCAAGGAAGCTCTGCAAACATCCTTATATCTCAGCACTGATCTGTCCTTTGGTCTCTTTCCGTCCTTAAGTTAACCATACAATATTTTTTTGGGAATAATATAAAGGACTACTCACAGTTTTAGTAACAACGGCTCACCTGATTAAAGCCTCTCTTACGATAATGAAAATGTTCATTCATATAACAATAAATATGCAGAAACCATTTATATTGACGGATACCTTTCATATATGTAATATAGACTTGATTATATGGCGTAATATAGGGCTTTGACAGGGATATATATTTGAGTCTTTCATTATTTGTTTTTGTGTACCTGATGAAGCCCTGGCTGAGACGATATAATTTGTCTTGTCTATCTGTAGGTATAGATGTCTGAAACCATTGTATGTCCATTTTTTATATTTCATTTTTGTTTACATAGCATAAGCAATATTCATATTTCACTTATATTCAAATAACACATGTATTAACATATCACTTTTATTCACATAACACTTGTATTAACATATCACTTATATTCAAATAACACTTGTATTAACATATCACTTATATTCAAATACCACTTGTATTAACATATCACTTATATTCAAATAACACTTGTATTAACACATCACTTTTATAAAAAAAAAAACACATGTATTAACACACCACTTATATTCAAATACCACTTATATTAACACAACACTTGTATTTAAATAACACTTATATTAACACATCACTTTTATTTAAAAAAACACTTGTATTAACATATTACTTATATTCAAATAACATTTGCATTAACACATCACTTCTATGAAGAAAACGCATTAACAAATCATTTATTTTCAAATAACACTTGTATTAACATATAACTTATATTCAAATAACAATTGCATTCACACATCACTTTTATTCAAATAACACTTGTTTTCAAAAATATTCTCATTCAAATGACACTTTTAGCTACACGTGGAACAGCTGTCGCACAACCACTGGACATGATTATTTACCTACCAAACATATTAACACACCTTGAACACAACCAAGCCATTTTTCATATTACACTAATGGATATTTAACGGAACGTAATCCATTATCCTTGAATCTTTTTTCTTCTTTCTTTCCTAATTTGCCTTTCAGAGTCGAGAAAGGAACAAAGAAGCAATATATATATATATATATATATATATATATATATATATATATATATATATATATATATATATATATATATATATATAGATCGTCATCATCAGGCATCATGCAAGATGGCGTAGGTGATCATGTCCCTAATCGACTTTAGATCTCGACAGTTATTTATCATTTCTGTTGATTACCATCTGCCAAGCAATTATCTTAAGCTTTTCTTCTTGCTTTCCTCTATCTCTTTGTCCCTCAATTTTCTCATTTGTCACAATATATTCCGGCTGTTGCCTTCTCATTATATGGCCAAAAAAAAAAAATTATGATTGTTTCTTCCTAATGTTTTAAAATTAGCTCTCTTTTTGCTTTGGCCTCTTTCAGAACGTTTTCATTACTCTTCTTAGCTGTCCATGGTATTCTCAACATTCTTCTGTAAAACCACATCTCTACAGCCTCCAGGGATTTTCTTGTCTGTTGTCCTCATCATCATCGAGTGCCATCTCCGCAACGAAGTTTGGCTACCATGGAGCGTCATTCTGCTCCGCCTCTTGCTTTGATGGTGCAGGTTGTCATAGGCTGATTTGTCCATCTTTTGATATTACTCGTCCATGTTAGTTTTGGTCTGCATCTTTTACCTTGTATATTCCCATCCAAGATCACTTTTAGTAGGCTGTTTTGTCTTTTAAAATGCCCCAAAAATCGCATTTGTCTTGTTTGAATTATGTTTAGTAGTATCTGTTGTGCTATTGTCCATGATTCACATCCATATGTTAAGGCTGGCTCTACATATATATACATATAAATCTCTTTACGACATTATACCATTACAGCGCTAATGGTGTCCACCAAGAGTTCACTCCTGAAAGAAATAACTTTTGACCATACCGGGATTGGGAACAGCGATAGCGCAGTGGTTAGTGAACTGGATTACAAAGGGCAAGGGGTAGGGTTCAATCCCAACCGACGGCTTCCGGTTCACCCAGCCTTTAATGGGTACCGGATTTTTTTCGGGGAAAGTAAAGCGGCACGGGCGTAATACCGACCACATTACCCAAATATCATGTGCCGAAGATCTGTAAAATTTATGGTCACTAATACCATATTCCCTATACGCCACTTGGCGTGACGGGGGTACTTTACTTATTTTTTTATACCCGGATTGGAACCCATGTCCTCCAGGTGGATTTGACAATTCGTTCTCCTTAGTCATGGTATTCTCTTTTACCTTTTAGCTCCTGGTGGAGCATAGGTCTTCAACAAACACTTTCCAAGTCGTTCTGTTTTTTTGCCATTCTTTTAAGATCATTCCATGTCTTCCCCATCATCTTCATCTCTGCTTCTATCTGTCTTCTCCAAGAATTCCTTGGTCTTCCTCTTTGTCTTTTCCCCTGGGGATTCCAAAAAAGGGCCTGTTGTGTAATACTCTCAGTTGGCTTCCGTAGTGTGTGTCCTATCCATCGCCATCGTCTTCGCTGTATCTCTTTATCCACTGGTATTTGACCGGTACATTTCCATAATTCCACGTTAGTGACTTTGTCCTGCCATTTCCATCCCTTTATTCTGCGCAAGCATCCATTAATGAAAGTCTGTACTTTCGTGATTGTCAATTTTGTCATTCTCCATGTTTCACAGCCATATAATAGGACCGACTTAACATTTGAGTTGAAAATTTTTATTTTTGTATTTAGCCTAATTTCTTTGGGTTTCCATATGTTTCCCAGTGCAATGAAAGCTCCTCTTGCTTTTGATATCCTTATTTTGGTATCATTTTCTGTTCCTCCCTCTTTATCTATATTACTGCCCAGATATATATAAGATTGTACGTCTAGTAGAGGTATTTCTCCTAGTTTTATATGGTTATTGCCAACTGCATTAATTCTCATAATATTGGTCTTATCTCTATTAATCTTTAGTCCTAGCTGTTGTGATCTCTCATCTAATATACTCATTTTATCCTGCATCTGTTGATGGCTGTGTGATAGGAGAGCTATGTCATCAGCAAAGTCTAAATCATCAAGTTGTTTGGTCAGTGACCACTGGATCCCATTTCTGTTGTTTTGAGTTATTTTCATAATCCAATCTATGGCCAGTAGAAAGAGAAATGGAGACAGGAGGCATCCTTGCCTTACTCCTGTTCTTATTTCAAATGCTTCTGTAAGCTGTCCTTCATGCACCACACTACATTTTGTTCCTTCATACATTGTTTTTATCAGGTTAAGTCATGGTATTACTAGTCCTTATTGGCATCAATTTAGCCCCTATTCACAAGACTGTCAGAAGGCACAATTCACACATTTCACCGGGTATTTCTGACACATCGGCAGCCATGAAACTCATACAGACACGTTTGCTAACATATATGACGTTTCATATATGCTCATACATCAAGTCAATTACGAACTACAGCACGTACCACGAGTCTGGTAACAAGTACCTTACTCACAGTTATTTGTCACTGATACTTTAGTTGATTTGGTAAGTTGTGAATTTTCAGGACGATAACCACCTTCACATACTCCTTTGATGTTTTATTTCAATTGATCAGAAGATGTATGTTCAAATTAAAACAAAAATAAAAAATCTTTGTGCTGAAAAGTTGAATGTTGCATCCTCCGAAACTCTCAAATTACTCAATCTCTCATATTATAAGCAGTAACTACTCAAATATCGTTCATACATCAATATTATATCCACACACAAACAGTCTGAGAGATAAGATCAGAAATGAAGAACTGAGAAAAAAGCTACGAATAGCACCCGCCATAGAATTTATAAAGACACAAAAGATAAAATGGTTTGGCCACGTGACAAGGCAGAAAGATCAAAATACAACACAACGAGCCTTCAACAAACGTTGTGATAATACCAGACCCAATGGCCGACCACGAAACAGATGGATGAATGGAATATTAGAAACACTAGGAAGCATAAATGAAGCAGAGACGAACAGAAGAGCAAAAGACCGCAAATATTATCTCCCCTCGACGATGAAGGCCAACGAGGAAAGAAAGAAGAAGAAAAAGATATATCAACATTTACTTTAGCTAAACAAATGTTACGTTTTGTGTCTGGTGTCAGAAAGTAAAACCACTCCCATAAAATATCAGGTCTAAGAACGAGTAGAATGAACTAGATTCGGGACTTCTTCATTCATAAACACTTATAAATTTCCAAATTAGAACTAAAACGCCACTTTTAGATGAAAAACGGATGTGTAATATGTGTGGAGGACAGACGTGAATAATATATATATATGAAATAAATATATGGTGTATGACTGAGCGGTAAACAAAATCAAAGCAGACTTTAATGATGCGCATTATATTTTTGTTGAAGGGAGAGTCTTAAACAATATCATGAGCATTATAAGAACATCTGAAGAAGAAATAAAAAAAAAAACGAGGTCTCCTTAAAAAATGCGCTATCAAAAGAAATATGAAAATATTAAAAAAGATCAATACATGATAAACGTTTGTTTTTTAAATATTAATTAATGCACAGAAAATCCAATAACAACCTTAAATCGCAAGCAGCAGAAATAGGCTCAAGTTTCAATAATCATCGGAGAAATGTCATCACTGCTGTCCAACTAGGAAATTACATGAGATTTAAATCGGGCACTATACAACACAATTTCAACGTTGCACTACCAATGCCAGACATTTACGTTAAATTACAAAATAGCCAGAATAAATAACCACTACAGAGATGATCTGTGGTAGACCAGTGGTTCTCAAACGTTCCTTTACTACGGACCCTCGTTAAATACATTTTGTAGTCGCGGATCCCCTAGAATTCAACTTCAACTCCAGATTTCTTCATTTTACAATTTATTCTCTTTTGTGCTTTCATTTATTCATTCTCTCTCTCATTACAATTAGGACCAAAATATTATTCTTCAAGCCTTCTCGGACCCACTGTGACTGCACCGCGAACCCCTTCGATGACCACAGTTTGAGAAACGCTGCATTAGATGAATGACAGGGAGCAGCCAGAGAAATAAGAATAGAAGTAAAAAGGTGAGGAAAAGCTGGGTATAATTTCAACCACAGAATATGGACAGAAATAGCAGATAAAATGGTTTTGTCACTTGATAACATGGAAATATCAAAACATAACGATTTTGCTGTGGATTTTGAAAATGTCATGGACAGCTAGAAAATAATATTATTGAGGATCTTCTAAATTATGGACAGCGAAGAAGTAATATTAACGATAATGTTCTAAATTAGGAACATCAAGAAAGTAATATTAACGATAATGTTCTAAATTAGGAACATCAAGAAAGTAATACTAACGATAATGTTCTAAATTAGGAACATCAAGAAAGTAATATTACCGATAATGTTCTAAATTAGGAACATCAAGAAAGTAATATTAACGATAATGTTCTAAATTAGGAACATCAAGAAAGTAATATTAACGACAATGTTCTAAATTAGGAACATCAAGGAAGTAATATTAACGAGTATATTCTAAATTATGGACAGCAAGGAAGTAATATTAACGATGATGTTGTAAATTATGAACAGCTAGAAAATAATACTAGCGAGGATCTTATAAATTAAGGACAGCTAAGAAGTAATATTAACTAGCATGTTCTAAATATGCAAAAACGACACCCGTATCACTGGTATTGTCCTCTGCCACTCCAGCGACCGCAGCCGAATCGCTTTGGAGAATCGCATTATATTCCACTTGGGTCCGCTGAGCCCAAGAGGCATTAATGTAGCACACTCATTTACATAGTTTCCTTGTGGCTGTTCCTTCCCTGTTGCATATTCTCTGTTACTAATTATTGAGCACATTAGTATATGTACATGCTATGTTATTCACATCTCTCCTCGACTAAGGCCGGTACGTTGTGAGCTATAGATAGTATACAATATATTATAGAATAATATATCGATAGTTGAATTCTATCTCAAAACTATCAAACAATGTTTCTCGCAGACGAATTGCTTGCAGATTTAGAAGAAGATGGCGAAGAGAAGAGCTTGAAACAATAGCTGAAGATGAAGAAATGGCGATCAAGGATGTAACTGATTGCTTAGAAAATGAGGGATAAGATCCAGCACGTACAGTAAGAAACGTAGCGAAGTTGAAGGATAGTCCTGAATTGAGAAGAATACTTGAAAGTATATAGGAATATTCCGCTAAACCAAAGCGTACAGTAGTTGTGGGGCCAGTTGAAGCAGACCCAGATTATATACTAATTGTTGATGCCAACAACATAACAGTTGGGATTGACAATGAGATCAATGTTCTTCATCAGTTTACCAAAGACATATATTCCAAAAGGTTTACAGAGCTTGAATCATTGGTTCCTATGCCACTGGAGTATGCACAGTAAAAGAACTAGGCAATAATGTTTTGGAAAAATATTTGGGAAAATCAAAGAACAATGAGATTCTTCAAGATATTCTAACCCCAGCTACCATAATGGTTGTCAGTGTCACAGCATCTACCACTCAAGGTACAGAGCTGTCAGACAAAGATATGGCAACTGTTATGGAAAGTTGTGACATGGCAGTTGATTTAAATAAAAGTAAGGACAGAATATTTCAGTATGTAGAATCACGAATGACATTAATCGCCCCAAACCTGACTATTATTGTTGCAGCATCGATAGCAGCAAAACTCATGGGCACTGCTGGAGGTTTAACAAATCTTTCAAAGATGCCAGCCTGTAATGTTTTGCTGTTAGGCAGTCAGAAGAAAACATTAGCTGGTTTTTCAAGCACAAATATCCTCCCTCACACAGGATATATCTGTAATAGTGAAATTGTTCAGAAAATGCCCTCAGAAATGAGGCGAAAGACAGCAAGAGCTGCAGCAGCAAAGTGTACTCATTTAGCCAGAGTTGACAGCTTTCATGAGAGTTTAGATGGATCTATTGGAGACAAATGTAGAGCTGAGCTTGATACAAAAATGGATAAAATGACTGAGCCGTCGCCTGTGAAATTCTCAAAACCACTATCAGCACCAATTGAGCAGTCAAAAAAAAAAAATAGAGGAGGAAGCAGAGCAAGAAAAATAAAGGAAAGACTTGATCTCTCTGAGTTGAGAAAGCAAGCAAACATAATGAACTTTCGTCAAATAGAAGAACATGCTTACCAAGAGGACTTGGGGTTTTCTATGGGAACAATGGGGAAGTCTAGCTCAGGAAAAATTCGAGGGCCGCCAAAGCAAGAATTTCAAAAACATTGCAGGAGAAGCTAAGCAAACAGAATCAGACTTGGGGAGGCAGTACAACTGTAAAGAAACAGGTTGAAGGTACTGCTTCTAGCGTGGCATTCACAGCCCTTACAAATTAGGACATTTTGAACCCTTATGCTGCAGCAGAGACTAAAGTGCAACAAGCAACGCAGAGTTACTTTTCTTTGACTGGTTTCTTTTAAAAGTTAAGAAAGATGCAAGCAACATGGATCCTCCAGTAGCATCAGGGTCATCATCAAAGTAGCAAATTTGTTTTTATTGTTTATCAGACAGAAAGAATTTGTGTGGGTTAAACTTCTAGTTATCTTAAAGATTACTAATTTGAATTTAATATTTTTCTTGCTCTGCCTGATTCATTCACTACTTTTCCTTTTAAGTGTGAATTGTTTTTTTCTATAAAACTTCCATAATTTGTACTGTAGTGTGAGTATCATTTTAGATTATAATGTTAGTGTTAGTCACATCTCATATCTTTGTGTGTGCATGTCTGTGTTAGTCACATCTCATATCTTTGTGTGTGCATGTCTGTGTTAGTCACATCTCATATCTTTGTGTGTGCATGTCTGTGTTAGTCACATCTCATATCTTTGTGTGTGAATGTCTGTGTTAGTCACATCTCATATCTTTGTGTGTGCATGTCTGTGTTAGTCACCTCTAGTGACTCTTGCAGATGGTGCTCGTAAACCTGGGAGGGGCGACCATCTAAGGACATAATCCCCATACAGAAAAGGTAATCTGCTGCCTTGCCGGAAGCTTGGGGACAATCAAAGGCTAAGAAAAGCAAACCTGAATAAAATGCTGGCTGAAATCGGATGCACTGGACGACTGGCACAGAACACAGTGCAACGTTTTAACAGGTATTCAATCATAGTGGATCTAACAGACTCCAATTGTAATGTTCTGTCTGTGAGGTCGATCAAGTCGCTTAAACAGACATCCGTCTTCATGTGAGAGTTGGAATCCTATTCTGATTGAGTCTTGATCGCAGAGAGAGACATCTCTCCTCTACTAGACCACACTGCAATACTTCGACTGTCCCCTAAATCTCTTACCCCACTCTGCGACATCTCTCCTCTACTAGACCACACTGCAATACTTCGACTGTCCCCTAAATCTCTTACTCCACTCTGCGACATCTCTCCTCTACTAGACCACACTGCAATACTTCAGCTGTCCCCTATATCTCTTACCCCACTCTGCGACATCTCTCCTCTACTAGACCACACTGCAATACTTCAGCTGTCCCCTAAATCTCTTACCCCACTCTGCGACATCTCTCCTCTACTAGACCACACTGGAATACTTCAACTGTCCCCTAAATCTCTTACCCCACTCTGCGACATCTCTCCTCTACTAGACCACACTGCAATACTTCAACTGTCCCCTAAATCTCTTACCCCACTCTGCGACATCTCTCCTCTACTAGACCACACTGCAATACTTCAGCTGTCCCCTAAATCTCTTACCCCACTCTGCAACATCTTAATCTTTCCTCCTATCGGGTACCATGTATTATTCTAGTCTGTTCTTTGCTCTTTATCTATGTACACGGACCTGTGTGTGCACACAACACGGAACTTCTAGATATGCGTGTTGTGTGCGCAAATTTTCACTTGGGTGCGCGCACTCGTGCCCCATGCACACTGACGCTCAATTTCTTTATAACCACAGTGCAGTGTGCAAAAAAAAAAGGGGGGGGGATTCTTTTAAAAAATTTTTATTTCTAATTCTGCTACGAAATTTTTATTTTTTAATTAACTATTTTTTTTTAAATTTTAAATACATATCTGTGTGTGTGTGTTGTATGTTTGTTCCTGATGAAAACTTACTGAGCCGAAACGTTGTTCTAATTTGTGTCGTCCACTTTTTTCGTAAAGGGAGCCGCGATAGCTCAGTGGTTAGTGAACTGGACTACAAAGGACATGAGGTAGGGTTCGATCCCAACCGAAGGCTTCCGGTTCACCCAGCCTTTAATGGGTACCGGATTTTTTTTCCGGTAAAGTAAAGCGACACGGGCGTAATACCGATCACATTACCCCAAAAAATCATGTGCCGAAAGTCTGTAAAATTTATGGTCACTAATACATGTACCGAATGTATTACATGTAAAGAATTAGACAACAAAGTGAAAAGTTCGGCAAGAAGAGATACAAGAGCTTATATAGACAACTTGGCAGAGAAAGCAGAGACAGCTGCAATTACAGGAGACAGCAGAACTCTTTATACTGTACAAAAGATGCTGACAAACACCTATACATCCAGTGGAACACCAATTCTAGACAAATCTGGATTAATGCTAACAACAAGCGCAGACATAAAAGCCCGTTGGGCGGAACACTTCAAAGAAATTCTTAACCGTCCACTACCTCACAGTTTAATAGATTTTGAAGCTGAAACACCAGCAGCAGAATTAGATGTAAATTTAGATGACTTCACCTTGAGTGAAATAGAAACCACCTTAAAGCTAATGACCAATAACAAGGCTGCTGGAGAGGATAAGTTAACAGCTGAGATCCTCAAGGCAATTGATAGCCATAATTTAATACATCTCCAAAAAATGTTCAACATCATTTGGAAAACAGAGAAGACGCCTCATAAATGGAAAAAAGGAATCATTGTTAAGATCCCAAAAAAGGGCAATCTTAGAGATTGTAACAATTGGAGAGGCGTGACACTTTTGTCAGTTGCCTCAAAATTATTCTGTAAAATCATCCTAAATAGAATAAAGGATTCAATAGATACAGTAATGCGTGAAGAACAGGCTGGGTTTAGAAAAGGGAGAAGCTGTCTTGACCACATTTTCACTCTACGACTTATATTGGAGGAACACATTGAAAAGCAAAAACCTTTTGTACTTAACTTCATCGACTTCAAAAAAGCATTTGATAGTATTCATAGAGATTCTTTGTGGAAAATTCTGAAGCAATATGGCTTACCATCAAAAATCATAAATATTATCAAAGACATGTATGATGGTTACACATGTGCAGTTCGAACAGAGGAAGGACTGAGCGAATGTTTCCCAATAGAAACTGGGGTTAAACAAGGATGTATTTTATCGCCCTTGTTATTTGGAATTGTTATGGACTTCATAATGAAGAAATGCTGCACTGGTAATAAAGGCATCGAATGGATACAAGGAGACCATTTGGAGGACCTGGACTTTGCTGATGACATAGTTCTCATCAGCAATCAGATAAAAACGATGCAGGAAAACACAAATGAACTATCATCAATAGCCAGCAAAATTGGGCTTGAGGTCAATCATGAAAAGACTAAAGTCATGAAAAGTTTAATTCCAACAAGTGACAAAATATACATGGAAAACAAACCAGTAGAAGAGATCGATCACTTCATCTATCTTGGAAGTCACATTGATCGAGAAGGGGATACGAGCAAAGAAATTAGAATCAGACTGGCTAAAGCAGCAATGTCTTTCAGAAGCCTTGAAAAGTTGTGGAAATCAAAACTCATTAGCACAAACACAAAACTTAGGCTATTCAAATCAAATGTACTATCAACCCTTACGTATGCGTGTGAAAGCTGGAAAACAACAAGAGATATAGAAACAAAGTTGAACGCATTCGAAAATAAATGTCTAAGGAAAATACTTGGTATAGAATGGAACGAATTCAAAACAAACGAGGAAATTAGAGAAATCGCCAATCAACCACTAATATCTTCAGTAATAAAGAAAAGACGATGGTCATACGTTGGACATGTGATGAGAAGAGATAATAATCGAATAGCAAAGCAAGCCCTCATATGGGAAACAACAGGTAAAAGAAAAAGAGGAAGACCCAGGGAGACACTGAGAAGAACATTGATGAGAGAGGCAAGAGCAGCAGGAATCGGCTCCCTCAATGAGATAGAACTGCTTGCACAGAACAGAGACAGATGGCGAGATTTGATAAAATATCTTTAAAAGAAAACTGCTAGAACAAAAATTCATATAGGAGAAGGTGTATCTTGGTCTACGCCCTATGGGCCGGTTACGGCTCGAAAGGTCAATAGATAGATAGATAGAATACATGTACCATATTCCCTATACGCCACTTGGCGTGACAGGGGTACTTTTTTACTTTACTTTTTTCGTAAAGCTTAAATCATACTTTTTTTCTATGTTTTTATATATATTTTTGTAATTTCTCTCTACATCTTTCTGGGCAGCACGGCAGTTGCTTTGTCCACTAGTACTTTTATTCCTAGACCTTAGACCAGGAACGACATGATTCTGTCACCTCGGTCGACTGGAGAATGTATTTTGAATCCCGCTGTTCCGCATAAGAATCGAGGCCTTTCCCCACCTCTTTACTGATGCGTCCTAAAAATAGAATGATTTATTTCCTGTTGAAAATGGTCAGCGACTCATAGCTGACCGCTTGCGTTAGGATCGATGAACAGGAATTGATGAAGACCATACGCCACATTAATGTGATGCCACTGGAAATGTGGTAGCTAACCAGGCCCAAGGGAGTAGGAATCGAAGATGGAAGATAATTCACTACCCAAAACTTTGCTGATGTTAGATGTATTGGGAAAAAGGCGCAAAATATCTGTTGTAAACAACAACACAATACATCTTGGTCAATTATCATCCTTTTAGGGATGGGGGATTAAAAGGAATAATTGTGGAGCGAACACACAAGCAGAAGATAGATTTTCTTTCTTCTTACTCAAATATTCTGTAGCGAGAAAATCTCCGTTGTACTTTCAACAAAATTGGCAATCATGAAGATACAGACATTCATTAATGGATGCTTACGCAGAATAAAAGGATGGAAATGTCAGGGCAAAATCACTAACTTAGAATTATGGAAATGTACTACTCAAATACCAGTGGATAAAGAGATACAGCGAAGACGATGGCGCTGGATAGTACACACACTGCGGAAACACTGAGAGTATTACACAACAGGCCTTTTTTTTGAATCCCTAGGGGAAAAGACGATGAGGAAGACCAAGAAATTCTTGGAGAAGACAGATAGAAGCAGAGATGAAAATGATGGGGAAGACATGGAATGATCTTAAAAGAATGGCAAGAAACAGAAAGACTTGGAAAGTTTTTGTTCAACACCTATGCTCCACAGGGAGCTGAAAGGTAGAAGAGAACACACAAGAAGAAGGTAAATTTTCTTTCTACTTACTAACATATGCTGCTGTGAGAATGTCTCCCTTGTACTTTCCATTTGTTGAGATTATGCTAATGTCCATTGATGTCTCTAAAAAACAACCTCTGTTATTTGTTATTTTTGTTGCTCGTTCATGTTATAACTGACTTTAAAAAAAAACAAAACATTCTCTTGGAAGTACACAAAACTCATTACTGTTATATTTTGATGTTATGATTCTGTTAATTTTTTGGGTCAAAATTCTATTGTTTAATGCTAATATGCAGTTTTCCTATAGGATTCCATGAGTTAATTTATATTATTATGATTGTACTAGTGTACCGAAAATGTGCCATTATCAAGTAAAAATATGGCTAAAAGCGCTACATTCCCCATATACCAATTAAGGCATAGAGAGAACGGTTACTTCATTAGTGTATCTATATGTAATATGTGTGCTTACTGAGTATAATTTAGTACGTGTATATCAGCGTGTGTGTCATGTATGGTTATGTATATATGGCTCTTTTTGTCCTGTCAGACGGTCAAGTGGAGGCTATTGTTATTGTGTACTTTTTTTTTAGGTTTTGTTTTTGTCGAACATCTTCTCTCATGGCTAATTCTATCAATGTTTGACAAACACACACGGTCACAGAATGAACAAGTCAGACCCACTGGTCCACAGGGATTTCCATCCTTTTTCATTAGTCTTTTCTCTTCTATGTTTTGCCTTAGCACAGTCTCAAATGATGTTATACCATTCCTTATACATGCTCTCAATGACGTGCGATCACTTGCTAGATGTTCCCAGTCATATTCACATATGGAGAAGTCATTCAGAGATGATTTACAGATATCTCTATATCGTAGTTTAGGTCTGCCGATTTGTCTTTTTCCGTGAGTTAGTTCACCATATATTATTTACCTGGGGATGTGCTTTTCTTCCATTCGCTGGACATGCCCCAGCCATCTTAGTCTTCGAATGGTTATGTATCATTTTATCTCTTAGTGCATTCATATAAGTGCAGTGTATGTGTACACATATGTAAGCCCAGAGTGGGATGGACTGATAACATCCCAGAAACACTACAACAATTGGAAATAATTGAGGCTGGGAGAATGGCTAGGACTAATCCATCGAAAACCGAAGGCGTATAAGAGAAAGTGAAGAGAAAACAAGAGAGATGTATATTTGTGTATACAATAGTGTGTTTGTGTGTGTGCAGTAATTCAGTCACTCTCTCTCTCTCCTCCCGTTTACATATTCTCTTTCTCCAGTCTTCCCAGACACAAATATCTAATATAAAACCTTAAATTACTATATTTCCCCAGACACACATTTCTAATATAAAACCATAAGTTACTTTATTTTCCCAGACACAAATATCTAATATATAAAACCATAAGTTACTATATTTTCCCAGACACAAATATCTAATATATAAAACCATAAGTTACTTTATTTTCCCAGACACAAATATCTAATATATAAAACCATAAGTTACTTTATTTTCCCAGACACAAATATCTAATATATAAAACCATAAGTTACTTTATTTTCCCAGACACAAATATCTAATATATAAAACCATAAGTTACTTTATTTTCCCAGACACAAATATCTAATATTAAAACCTTAAGGTATTGTATTTTCCCAGACACAAATATCTAATATAAAACCGTAAGGTATTGTATTTTCCCAGACACAAATATCTAATATAAAACCCTAAGTTACTATATTTTCCCAGACACAAATATGTAATATAAAACCTTAAGTTACTATATTTTCCCAGACACAAATATCTAATATAAAACCCTAAGTTACTATATTTTCCCAGACACAAATATCTAATATAAAACCTTAAGTTACTATATTTTGCCATCCGCAAGTTGAAAATCTGGCTTCTTTGTTCCTGGTTCCATGGACGATAATCTCGGTCGAGGAGAACTGTAGTCAATGCTGAATTCATCTTCGTTGTTGTCGTTAACGTTGTTACTATTTATGACGATAATTGCCGAAGAATCAGGAAGCCTCGAGCAGTCTGTATTGCTGCTCTCGTTACATGCTGCATCTTGCCCCGACCCCGTTATGCCTGTGAAAGAACAGAAGTCTTGTAAAACGAACTTCATATCGTCACTCGACTGGCCTGATGAGAGAATATTTCTCATGGAGTCTCGAATGTACGAGTTCTTTTTCATGATCCCATTTGCCGTGTCGGTAACTGTTTCATTAGACGCGTCGATCTCGTCGCTAATTTCTCCACTTGCTTGAATTAGATCTTCAGCTGTGCCGATACTGGAATCTGATCGAAGGGAAGTAACCTCCACCGGCGTGTCTAGAGGGGTTGGAGGAGTTATCACGATTGTTGGCACATGTAAGGACTGGCCCAGGTCGTTAATGGGGAAGATAATTATCTGTTCTGACCTTGAGTATCTGCCTGATGCTCTGCCCTTGGCACTGAAAATAAAAGTAAATTATATTAAGGCATAATTATTTTTGTAATTTATTTTAAGTGCAAATGTGCTAATCTATTTACATTGATATTGAAACACACACACAATGGATCCGACTTTGTATTAGAAACATCATAAACCTATTAGCAATGCTATCACTTGTGTTTATACATTGGGACAAATCTGAGTGATGCTGGCGGAGTCATAGGTACCACAATACTAATACGATAACAATAATAAATAGTGCTTTTTCTGGTGGTATGCAGCGGTACGTAGTACCCTCATCTCATCATCACCATCAAGTGCCGTCTCCGCAATGAAGGTTGGCTACCATGGAACGCCATTTTGCTCTGTCTCTTGCTTTGATGGTGCAGGTTGTCATGGGCAGATTTGTCCATCTTTTGATGTTACTCATCCATGTTAGTCTTGGTCTGCCTCTGCCTCTTTTACCTTGTATTTTTCCCTACAAGATTACTTTTATTAGGCTGTTGTGCCTTTTAACATGGCCCAAAAATCGCATTTGTCTTGTTTGAATTGTGTTTAGTAGTTCTCTTTTCATTTTTAGTTGTTTTAAGACTTCATCGTTTGTTATCTTTTCCTTCCATCCAATTCTACCTATTCTTCTATATATCCACATTTCAAAGGCTTCAATTCTTTGTTCTGTTTTCTTGTCTAATGTCCATGTTTCTGCACCGTATAGGAATATTGAGAAGATATACCATTTTGCTATTCTTAGTTTTAGCCCTGGTGTTATTTGTTTTGATGTTACTATGTTCTTCATGACATTAACATTACTTGTTGCCATTTCTATTCTTTTGTTTACCGTCATCTATTTTGTTAAATGTTAAAGTTACAAGTTACTCTTCTTCCTCATTTGCCTTTCAGCGTCGAGGGGAGATATAATTTGCGGTCTTTTTATCTTCTGTTCGCCTCTGCTGCTGTTGTTTTCTGGTTCTTCGAATATTCCATCGATCCATCTTTTTCGTGGTCGACCCTTGAGTTTGGTATTCTCGCAACGTTTATTGAGGGCTCATTGTGTTGTGTTTTGATCACTCTGCCTTATCAAGTGACCAAACCATTTTATATGTTGTTTCTTTATATATTCTATAACGAGGGCTATTCCTAGCTTTTTTTCTCAGTTCTTCATTTCTGATCGTGTCTCTCAAGCTGTTTCCTGCCAGTCGTCTGACACATTTAATCTCATTAGAGGTTATTGACAGTAAAATTATACTTTCTCTGCTGTCAAGTCGTCTCCCCTGTACGATCTGTCATAAGTAGCAAACTATTGGGTAAGCGTGCAGTGACAACCTGCATTCAAATGTTTGAAATAGCGTACGGTCCTGTAGTTCATTCTTGACCTTATATACTTAACCACACACTAACATTATTAAATTGTATTCAATTTTCATTTATTTATTCGTGATTTGCCTGAACGTGTCAAGATGTTAGATTCTAAGTATATGTGGCCCTTTTCGTCTTGTCAGACGGTCTAGTGGAGGCTATTGCGTATTTATTTGAGGTTTTGTTTTTGCCGAACAGCTTCTCTCGTGGCTAATTCTACCAATGTTTGACAAACACACGCGGTCACATAATGAACAGGTCAGGCTCGCTGGTCCACAGGGTTTACCATCCTTTTTCATGAGTCTCTTCTCTTCTAAGTCCTGTCTTAGAACAGTCTCAAATGTTGTTATACCGTTCCTTATACGTGCTCTCCATGATGTGCGATCACTTGCCAGATGTTGCCAGTCGTTTTCACAGATGGAGAAGTCATTCAGAGATGATTTGCAGATATCTCTATATCGTAGTTTAGGTCTGCCGATTTGTCGTTTTCCGTGTTTTAGCTCGCCATATAGTATTTGCCTAGGAATGCGTTTTTCTTCCATCCGTTGGACATGCCCCAGCCATCTTAGCCTTCGACTTCTGAGCATCGACATGATTGTTAGGGTCTTAGCACGTTGCAGGACAGTTAAGTTGGTTATTTTGTCCTGCCATTTGATGTGCATTATTTTGCGGAGACATCGCATGTGGAAGACATTTAGTCTTTTTTCCTGGTTTGAGTATGTTGTCCAGGTTTCGGATCCATATAGTAGTGTGCTAAGCACACATGTTTGATATATTAAGAGTTTAGTCTTTTGAGTTAGTTTCGTGTTGTTCCATGCCCTTTTTGTGAGTTTGCCGAAGGTCGTAGCTGCCTTACCAATTCGACAGTTTATTTCTTCATCAAGAGAGATGGTTTGCGTAACTGTGGATCCAAGATATGTAAATTTCTGTACTGATTCTAGTGGGCAGTCTTTTAGAGTAATAGATAGAGGTTTGAAGTCACCTTGATTTAGTATTACTGTCTTCTGAACATTAATTGACAGTGAAAAAAGGTCGCATGCTTTATCCAGGTTGTTGATCAGAGATAGTAGGGTGGCCTCACTATGAGCGACTAGGGCTGCATCGTCAGCAAATAAAAATTCTTTAAGTAGGGCAACATTTGTTTTGGTTTTTGCTCTTAGTCGTGCTAGGTTGAACAATGAGCCATCTGGTCTAGTGCGAATGTAAATATCTCCTGAGCTGTTTTCGAAGGTGTAATTTAGGAGGGCAGCAAAAAATATACCAAAAAGGGTGGGGGCGAGGACACATCCCTGTTTCACTCCTTTGTTGACTTTGAAATTCTCTGATGGACTCCCATCAAAATGGACTTTGCCATTCATGTCTTCATGGAAGGAAATTATCAGCCTAAGTAATTTAGGAGGGCAGCCTATGCCTTCTAACACCTTGTAGAGACCATCTCTGTTTACTGTGTCGAATGCCTTTGTGAGATCCACAAAGGCAATATAGAGCGGCATATTTTGTTCCCGACATTTTTCCTGCAGCTGTCTAAGAGTGAAGATCATATCTATGGTTGATCTCCCGGGTCTGAAACCGCATTGGGACTCGGGAAGCACCCGTTCTGCAAGTCTATGCAGGCGATTAAGTACGACTCTAGCAAAAGCTTTGCCTGTTGTGCTAAGGAGAGAAATGCCTCTGTAATTATTGCAGTCGCCCCTGTCTCCTTTATTCTTGTACAGCGTTATAATCTTGGCATTTCTCATATCATGAGGTATTTCTCCGTTTCTCCAGCATTTAATTAGCAGTTTGTATAGGTGTGGAAGTAGTACGCTTAGGTTGTCCTTTAGTACATCTGTGGGAATGTTGTCATTTCCTGCAGCTTTTCCTCTTGAGAGGGCATTTATAGCGTCAGCAAGTTCGTTCATAGTAGGCTCAACATCCAGTTCAAACATTGTAGGATATTTGGGTATTGATTGTGCTAGAGCTGTGTTTGCTGGTCTGTCGTCACTGTATAGATTAGAGTAGTGTTCAACCCATCTTTGCATTTGTTGTCCCTTGTCAGTAATAGGTTCTCCAAACTTGGATTTTAGGGGGGCTAATTTTGTTATTTTTGGTCCAAGGGCCTTTTTTATATTGTCATGCATGGTTTTTGAGTCGCCCCTGTCTGAGGCTTTCTGTATTTCAGAGCATAGATTGTTCCAGTATTCGTTTGCGCATCTTCTTGCTTCGCGTTGTAGGGTGGCTTGCGCATGTTTGAGCTGATCCTTGGTGATTTGATTGGGATTATTATTGAAGTTCAGTAGAGCCTTTTTCTTATTAGCTATTAGTGGGTCTAGTCTTGCTGCATTTTCTTCGACCCAGTCGTTCTTTGAGAACCGTTTCTGGCCGTAGGTAGATAGAGCGCAGTTATAGATGTGTGTTCTCAGGGAGCACCAGTTGTCATCCACACTTGATGCATCTTCTACTTCTTCTACCAGTTCATCAAACTTAGATCTAAAAATGTCTTCGGTTGGTGTGGTTTTTGTCGCTGTGATGTTGATCTTGGCTGCTGCAGGCTCTCTTGATTTGTAGATACGACTACTTCTGGCTTTGATCTTACTAATGACTAGAGCGTGGTCTGTGTTGCAGTCTGCACTGTGATATGTTCGTGTTATTCTGATGTTATTTAAAGACTGCCTACGTGTAAGAACTAGGTCTAGTTGGTGCCAGTGACCACTTCTAGCATGACGCCATGTTACTTTATGCTTGTGATTCACATTAAAGTATGTATTTGTTACACATAGGTGATTATTTGAGCAGAATTCTAGGAGTCGCTGGCCATTTCCGTTGATTTTTCCAATGCCGTGGTGACCTAGACATGTTGGCCAATATTGCTGATCAGATCCTGTGCGTGCATTGAAATCACCGAGTAAGTATAATAGTTCCTCTTTTGGAAGTGAGTCAATGGTCATTTGCAGTTGTTGGTAGAAGTTGTCTTTCTCTTCGTCTGATGCAGCCAACGTTGGTGCATAGGCACTAATAATATTTATTAATCCACTCTTCGTATGTAGCTGGAGTATCATCAAGCGTTCAGACACTCCTTTTGGCGTGGTTATGGAGTTTATGTGTTTGTTATGTACAGCAAAGCCTACTCCATGTATACGTGGTTTTTCGGGGCTTAGGCCCTGCCAGAAAAAGGTATAGTTTTCTTCCTTTACAGAACCACAGTCTGAGAGTCTTGTTTCTTGTAGGGCAGCAATATCAACATGTAGCCTATTTAGTGCTTTATCTATGAGTGCTGTTGTTCTAATTTGTCCTTCTTTCAGTGTGCTTGTTTTAGTAAGTCCAGGGCACATGGTCCTTACGTTCCATGTGCCAAGTTTAAACATTGGTGCTTTCTTCCTCATTTCACTTTGCCTACTCTGCCTGGGCACAGGATATGGAGATAGTGCTTTACCCAGTCGCACTATCCCCCTCTCGACTTCGTTTCAAGGATTTCCGAAGGAGGGACAAAGTCCATACGTTCGGAATTGAAAGAAGGTGCAGGGGATGCCAGAAAGACGATTAACGCCGTCCACTGCCTTAGGGTCCCTCCCTCCGGATTTTTACTCTGGGTGTACTCCCATAACCTTCGATTCTAACTAGAAACTAGTCCACAAGGTAGTGGAGGGTTTTGTGGTCGAAGTTTCCCTTCTTCTAGACGGGTTGCCAGCCAAGGTTTACGAGTCCCGTCTACCCGGAGCGATATCTAAAGATACGCCTTTGTCAGGCTCAAGTGCCCGGACGTCCGAGAGAACACGTTACCGGTCAGTGCAAGGCTAGAAATTGCTCCAATGCACAAGTACCAAATCCGTGAAAAACACATCACTGAAACAGTACATAATCCAATTAATGAATAAAACATCCATAGAATGAATTGTCGGCATAGGACTTCTCCACACAATAGCAGTTTACTGCGTAATTAAACACAAGAATCGAGAGCTAAAGATTCTAAGTACAGGCCAGAAAATCCTGGTAAGCACCAGCCATTTGGCAAAGCTGAGATTAGAAAGTTAGCTCGCAACTTCCGCTGAAATGAAAGAGAAGTAATTCGTGATTTTCATGAACATCTTCAAGAAAATTAATTCTCAGACACACAACTTCCCTAAAACACACTTTGGACACACGTGAAGTATCTTCCAGTGACCGTGAAAGGGATTTCTCTCAGATGAACCTTCTAGTAACTTCATCTAGGTCATCTGTGCTTGTACATACAGCCTTTGTACTGATGTTCATCTTTTCCTCTGACAAAATTCATTCCAAAATTTTGATTTCATGGCTACTCCGAGGTCGTCACTCGGCAGCTGATACCAAAAGCAAGAAGCGATCTGGAGACGATGAGGGTATATCAGAGAATAAAAACGCTGTTAGTGTGGAAGTTGCTGTAAATCTTCAGATTGAGTAACGGAATTGTTTTCCCATTAAAAAAGGACAGTACTAATATATAAAGAATTGAAATTCAACTTAAGCAATCATGTAGAGAGCTGCTCCTAGGTCGTTATTCTACAGTTGATACCCTAAGCAAAGAGAGAACAAGAGAAGACAAGGATATATCAGACGATATGTTAAAAGTGTTGGAGTAGATATAATAACATACAGGATGAGTAATATTACCTTTTTACCAGAAAAAGGTGCTGATAATAATAATAATAATAATACAAGTTGCACTGGTATTCACGATTATAGTAATACTCATCATCATCATCATGTACCCTGCCGGTTGGCGTAGGCGATCATGTCCCTCCACAATCTTCTATCTACAGTGCATCGTATCAGTTCTGTTGTTGACTGTTTTCCATGCCATGACACCAAGCTATCCAGTATTTTCTCTCTTTGTCGTCCGCGATCTCTCTTTCCTTTTATTTTGCCAGTTGTAACCAAGTATTCCAACTTTCCTCTTCTCATGATGTGCCCGAAAAATGTTGATTGCTTCTTTCTGATGTTTTTTAAGAGCTCCCTTTTTGTGTTGGCCTCTTTGAGAACTTCCTCATTGGTCTTTTTATCTGTCCAGGGAACTTTCAACATTCTTCTGAGAAATCCCATCTCTGAGGCCCCTAACCGTCTTTTCATTTGTATAGTAATACTAAGGTTATTAAAATTATGAGATAGAACTTAACTCTGTAAAAAGTGTCTTTCTTCCTCTTCTACATTTGAGCTCCCTGTGGAGCATAGGTCTTCAACAAACACTTTCCAAGCTGTACTGTTTCTTGTCATTTTTTAAAGATCATTCCATGTCTTTCCCATCAACTTCATCTCTGCTTCCATCTGTCTTCTCCAAGAATATTTTGGTCTTCCTCTTTGCCTTTTTCCTTGGAGGTTTCAAAAAGGGGCCTGCTATGTAATACTCACATTTGCCTTCCGCAGTATGTGTCCTATAGTAAAGTGTCTTTATTTACAACTAAATCTGGGGGTGGAGGGGGGCCGGGGTAGTCTAAAGGTGCGATGTCGGGCTCAGAACAAGAAGTACCCAGGTTGAAAGGCCACTAGAAGAGGTGGCAACTTGTCAAAGGTGGGACAAATTAATCCGTTTTTTCCGTTATGACGTTATCATTATCTGATCTCTTGTGTAGTGAGATCCAATGTCTAGCCTTCTCTGGGTAGTGAGATCCAATGTATAGCCTTCTCTGGGTAGTGAGATCCGATGTCTAACCTTCTCTGGGTAGTGAGATCCAATGTCTAGCCTTCTCTAGGTAGTGAGATCCGATGTCTAACCTTCTCTGGGTAGTGAGATCCAATGTCTAACCTTCTCTGGGTAGTGAGATCCGATGTTTAACCTTCTCTGGGTAGTGAGATCCGATATCTAGCCTTCTCTGGGTAGTGAGATCCGATGTCTAACCTTCATCTGGGTAGTGAGATCCGATGTCTAGCCTTCTCTGGGTAGTGAGATCCGATGTCTAACCTTCTCTGGGTAGTGAGATCCGATGTCTAGCCTTCTCTGGGTAGTGAGATCCGATATCTAGCCTTCTCTGGGTAGTGAGATCCGATGTCTAGCCTTCTCTGGGTAGTGAGATCCGATGTCTAACCTTCTCTGGGTAGTGAGATCCGATGTCTAACCTTCTCTGGGTAGTGAGATCCGATATCTAGCCTTCTCTGGGTAGTGAGATCCGATGTCTAGCCTTCTCTGGGTAGTGAGATCCGATGTCTAGCCTTCTCTGGGTATTGAGATCCGATGTCTAACCTTCTCTGGGTAGTGAGATCCGATATCTAGCCTTCTCTGGGTAGTGAGATCCGATATCTAGCCTTCTCTGGGTAGTGAGATCCGATATCTAGCCTTCTCTGGGTAGTGAGATCCGATGTTTAGCCTTCTCTGGGTAGTGAGATCCGATGTCTAACCTTCTCGGATAACGGTATTAAACAGGAGGTCCCGTGTGCACTCGAGCACATTAAAGAACTCTTGACAGTTAAGGTACAACAGATATCTATAATCTGGACTGATAAATACGATTGAGTAAACAATTGTAAAATTAGTCAATATAAAAGTAGGCAAGGAAAGAGATGAGAAGATAACATCAAGGAATGGACAGACATCAATTTTGAAGAGTCCTAAAGGAAAAAAAGGAAAATAGAGAGAAATGTAGAAGTTTTTCGATGTCTGCTAGTGGTGCACCAACGACCGCCGAGGTTATGAAGATAGAAATAAGATGATGAGTCAGTGATTCGCTGGTTTTGTCAACATTTAGTTTATGTTTGCGTATTATAAACCCGATTGAGCGTTGTATTTCTAATCTGTGCTGTCTCTGGATACCGCATAATCTTCAGTTGTATGTAAATAAGGGGAAAAAATGATCAATAACAAATTGCAAATAAGATCGCGTAGGAGAATAGGGGAGAGTTAAGCTGTTCCGTCTGTGTTTTGTGTTTGGTTTTGTTTCTCGTCGAAATCATTAGGGTCGGAACGTTGGTTTGCTAGCCACGTCATATATCCTCCAAGCTGCAACATAAAATGTCGCTTAACCCTGTAAATGTCCCTTTACCCCGTATTATCTGCAGCAACTAGAAAATTAGTCTCCAATAGCAGCAAGATAGTGACGTATAATATAGGGTGTTTATAAAGTCTCACTACACTTGGTATCTAGGTCAATTTGAAAAAAATGTTTATGACGTCATCACAATATGTGCTCAATGGTAAGTTCACTTGTTGCGACAGTTTTCTTAATGACTTGTCTGGACTTTTAAGGATTCTGTCTTGGATATCTAAACATATTTCATCATTCACAGCAGGCCTACCAGATCGTGGAGCATCTTCCACATTTCCAGTAGCAATAAACTTATTCAACAAATTTCATTGACAGTGGGAGCACATATTGTGATGACGTCATAAACATTTTTTTTTCAAATTGACCTAGATACCAAGTGTAGTGAGACTTTATAAACACCCTGTACATGTTCAAGGTTTATAACTTCCTTTTTACATTTTGTGCAAACGGCTGGCTCTTCTTTGACTTCCTGGCGCTCCCGGAAATTGAATAATGACGTAACAGGCATTTGTTTTCGCCAAATATTGATCCAACCTATCATAATTAAGAAACGGTCATACCACGAAAGGTCAAATGTCAAAATTAATGAGCTAATACAAATTGCCTGACTAAAATAAGAAACGGATTTATACATCGATGAAATATTAATGACAGAAAATAAATACACGTATGAAATGCAACAAAAACAAAGTAACGAACTAATAGGATTGGAAATAATAAATGGGCAGACAATCCTGAATCAATGATCGCACGAGACTGCTCACAATCTCCAGTGACAGTCTGACATGGCAAAATATTTACTTGAAGTCTAGGAGAGGGGAGACTACAAGAGTCAAGGTGTATGAGACTATTTGTTTACGTTTTTGAATATAAAAGATGAAAATATTCAATAAATGAACATTTATTACTGGGGAAACCTCGAGGCGCTAAGCGACCATACATTCTGCAGGAATGCGGGTATATGGGTATTGTTTGGAAATATTTTCAACAGACGCTAACAGGCAGCCCAAATAAGAGTACCAGTTGGGAACTTTCAACGATTCTGTATGTATCTCTTACCTGTGCACTTTCAAAGATTTTCTGTCAATTAGAAATGGAAGCATCAACTCTGTCATCACTTCTTAGACGCCGTTTTGAGACATTGTTGATATTTTATTTCAGTCTAAAGAATATCAATAACCAATAATTGCTTATAAGATACAGACAAGTCAACAAGATGCAGACACAATGATTGGAGGCAAACAATGAAGCTGAATAGATGATGCGTCTGAAGAGGAGCGGAATGGGTGATGTGCCCTAAAGAGGAAATGAATAGGTGATGTGTCCAGAAAATGAAATGAATAGGTGATGTGCCCTAGAGAGGAAATGAATAGGTGATGTGTCCAGAAAATGAAATGAATAGGTGATGTGCCCTAAAGAGGAAATGAATAGGTGATGTGTCCAGAAGATGAAATAAATAGGTGATGTGCCCAGAAGATGAAATGAATAGGTAATGTGCCCAGAAGATGAAATGAATAGGTGATGTGTCCAGAAGATGAAATGAATAGGTGATGTGTCCAGAAGATAAAATGAATAGGTGATGTGTCCTAAAGAGGAAATGAATAGGTGATGTGTCCAGAAGATGAAATGAATAGGTAATGTGTCCAGAAGATAAAACGAATAGGTGATGTGTCCTAAAGAGGAAATGAATAGGTGATGTGTCCAGAAGATGAAATGAATAGGTAATGTGTCCAGAAGATGAAATGAATAGGTGATGTGTCCATAAGATGAAATGAATAGGTGATGTTCCCTAAAGATGAAATGAATGGGAAATGTTCCCTAAAAATGAATTTATTAGGTGATGTGCCCTAAAGAGGAAATGAATAGGTGATCTGTCTAGAAGATGAAATGAATAGGTGATGTTCCCTAAATATGAAATGAATAGGTGATGTGTCTAGAAGATGAAATGAATAGGTGATGTTCCCTAAAGATGAAATGAATAGGTGATGTGTCCAGAAGATGAAATGAATAGGTGATATGTCCAGAAGATGAAATGAATAGGTGATGTTCCCTAAAGATGAAATGAATAGGAAATGTTCCCTAAAAATGAATTTATTAGGTGATGTGCGCTAAAGAGGAAATGAATAGGTGATCTGTCTAGAAGATGAAATGAATAGGCGATGTTCCCTAAAGATGAAATGAATAGGTGATGTGTCCCAGAAGATGAAATGAATAGGTGATGTTCCCTAAAGATGAAATGAATAGGTGATGTGTCCAGAAGATGAAATGAATAGGTGATATATCCAGAAGATGAAATGAATAGGTGATGTTCCCTAAAGATGAAATGAATAGGTGATGTGTCCTGAAGATGAAATGAATAGGTGATGTTCCCTGAAGATTAAATGAATAGGTGATGTTTCCTAAAGAGAAAATGAATAGGTGATGTGTTTAGAAGATAAAATGAATAGGTGATGTTCCCTAAAGATGAAATGAATAGGTGATGTGTCCAGAAGACGAAATGAATAGGTGATGTTCCCTAAAGATGAAATGAATAGGTGATGTGTCCAGAAAATAACATGAATAGGTGATGTTACCTAAAGATAAAATGAATAGATGATGTTCCCTAAAGATAAAATGAATAGGTGATGTTCCTTAAAGATTAAATGAATAGGTGATGTTTCCAGAAGATGAAATAAATAGGTGATGTGTCCAGAAGATAAAATGAATAGGTGATGTTACCTAAAGATAAAATGAATAGATGATGTTCCCAAAAGATAAAATGAATAGGTGATGTGTCCAGAAGATGAATAGGTGATGTTCCCTAAAGATGAAATGAATATATGATGTTCCCTAAAGAGGAAATGAATAGGTGATGTGTCCAGAAGATGAAATAAATAGGTGATGTTCCCTAAGATGAAAAGAATAGGTGATGTGTCCAGAAGATAACATGAATAGGTGATGTTACCTAAAGATAAAATGAATAGATGATGTTCCCTAAAGATGAAATGAATAGGTGATGTTTCCAGAAGATGAAATTAATATGTGATGTGTCCAGAAGATAAAATTAATAGGTGATGTGTCTAGAAGATGAAAAGAATAGGTGATGTGTCCAGAAGATATCATGAATAGGCGATGTTACCTAAAGATAAAATGAATAGATGATGTTCATTAAAGATAAAATGAATAGGTGATGTTCCCTAAAGATGAAATGAATAGGTGATGTTTCCAGAAGATGAAATTAATAGGTGATGTGTCCAGAAGATAAAATTAATAGGTGATGTGTCTAGAAGATGAAATGAATAGGTGATGTGTCCAGAAGATAAAATGAATAGGTGATGTGTCCAGAAGATAAAATGAATAGGTGATGTTTCCAGAAGATGAAATGAATAGGTGATGTTTCCAGAAGATGAAATGAATAGGTGATGTGTCTAGAAGATGAAAAGAATAGGCGATGTGTCCTGAAGATGAAATGAATAGGTGATGTTCCCTGAAGATGAAATGAATAGGTGATGTTTCCTAAAGAGAAAATGAATAGGTGATGTGTCCTAAAGAGGAAATGAATAGGTGATGTGTCCAGAAGATGAAATGAATAGGTAATGTGTCCAGAAGATGAAATGAATAGGTGATGTGTCCAGAAGATGAAATGAATAGGTGATGTTCCCTTAAGATGAAATGAATAGGTGATGTGTCTAGAAAATAACATGAATAAGTGATGTTACCTAAAGATAAAATGAATAGATGATGTTCCCTAAAGATAAAATGAATAGGTGATGCTCCCTAAAGATTAAATGAATAGGTGATGTTCCCTAAGATGAAAAGAATAGGTGATGTGTCCAGAAGATAACATGAATAGGTGATGTTACCTAAAGATAAAATGAATAGATGATGTTTCCTAAAGATAAAATGAATAGGTGATGTTCCCTAAAGATGAAATGAATAGGTGATGTTCCCTAAAGATGAAATGAATAGATGATGTTCCCTAAAGAGGAAATGAATAGGTGATGTGTCCAGAAGATGAAATGAATAGGTGACGTTCCCTAAGATGAAAAGAATAGGTGATGTGTCCAGAAGATAACATGAATAGGTGATGTTACCTAAAGATAAAATGAATAGATGATGTTCCCTAAAGATAAAATGAATAGGTGATG
Source organism: Megaustenia siamemsis (assembly GCA_032433765.1). NCBI lineage: Eukaryota > Metazoa > Mollusca > Gastropoda > Stylommatophora > Ariophantidae > Megaustenia > Megaustenia siamemsis. The sequence goes on along the minus strand of JAVIAB010000041.1, from coordinate 61,036,704 downwards.
TTCCCTAAAGATGAAATGAATAGGTGATGTTTCCAGAAGATGAAATTAATATGTGATGTGTCCAGAAGATAAAATTAATAGGTGATGTGTCTAGAAGATGAAAAGAATAGGTGATGTGTCCAGAAGATAACATGAATAGGCGATGTTACCTAAAGATAAAATGAATAGATGATGTTCCCTAAAGATAAAATGAATAGGTGATGTTCCCTAAAGATGAAATGAATAGGTGATGTTTCCAGAAGATGAAATTAATAGGTGATGTGTCCAGAAGATAAAATTAATAGGTGATGTGTCTAGAAGATGAAAAGAATAGGTGATGTGTCCAGAAGATATCATGAATAGGTGATGTTACCTAAAGATAAAATGAATAGATGATGTTCATTAAAGATAAAATGAATAATTGATGTTCCCCAAAGATGAAATGAATATATGATGTTCCCTAAAGAGGAAATGAATAGGTGATGTGTCCAGAAGATGAAATGAATAGGTGATGTTCCCTAAGATGAAAAGAATAGGTGATGTGTCCAGAAGATAACATGAATAGGTGATGTTACCTAAAGATAAAATGAATAGATGATGTTCCCTAAAGATAAAATGAATAGGTGATGTTCCCTAAAGATGAAATGAATAGGTGATGTTTCCAGAAGATGAAATTAATATGTGATGTGTCCAGAAGATAAAATTAATAGGTGATGTGTCTAGAAGATGAAAAGAATAGGTGATGTTACCTAAAGATAAAATGAATAGATGATGTTCCCTAAAGATAAAATGAATAGGTGATGTTCCCTAAAGATGAAATGAATAGGTGATGTTTCCAGAAGATGAAATTAATATGTGATGTGTCCAGAAGATAAAATTAATAGGTGATGTGTCTAGAAGATGAAAAGAATAGGTGATGTGTCCAGAAGATAACATGAATAGGCGATGTTACCTAAAGATAAAATGAATAGATGATGTTCCCTAAAGATAAAATGAATAGGTGATGTTCCCTAAAGATGAAATGAATAGGTGATGTTTCCAGAAGATGAAATTAATAGGTGATGTGTCCAGAAGATAAAATTAATAGGTGATGTGTCTAGAAGATGAAAAGAATAGGTGATGTGTCCAGAAGATATCATGAATAGGTGATGTTACCTAAAGATAAAATGAATAGATGATGTTACCTAAAGATAAAATGAATAGATGATGTTCATTAATGATAAAATGAATAGGTGATGTTCCCTAAAGATGAAATGAATAGGTGATGTGTCCAGAAGATGAAATGAATAGGTGATGTTCCCTAAGATGAAAAGAATAGGTGATGTGTCCAGAAGATAACATGAATAGGTGATGTTACCTAAAGATAAAATGAATAGATGATGTTCCCTAAAGATAAAATGAATAGGTGATGTTCCCTAAAGATGAAATGAATAGGCGATGTTCCCTAAAGATGAAATGAATAGATGATGTTCCCTAAAGAGGAAATGAATAGGTGATGTGTCCAGAAGATAAAATTAATAGATGATGTGTCTAGAAGATGAAAAGAATAGGTGATGTGTCCAGAAGATAACATGAATAGGTGATGTTACCTAAAGATAAAATGAATAGATGATATTCCCTAAAGATAAAATGAATAGGTGATGTTCCCTAAAGATGAAATGAATAGGTGATGTTTCCAGAAGATGAAATTAATAGGTGATGTGTCCAGAAGATAAAATTAATAGGTGATGTGTCTAGAAGATGAAAAGAATAGGTGATGTGTCCAGAAGATATCATGAATAGGTGATGTTACATAAAGATAAAATGAATAGATGATGTTCCCTAAAGATAAAATGAATAGGTGATGTTCCCTAAAGATGAAATGAATATATGATGTTCCCTAAAGAGGAAATGAATAGGTGATGTGTCCAGAAGATGAAATGAATAGGTGATGTTCCCTAAGATGAAAAGAATAGGTGATGTGTCCAGAAGATAACATGAATAGGTGATGTTACCTAAAGATAAAATGAATAGATGATGTTCCCTAAAGATAAAATGAATAGGTGATGTTCCCTAAAGATGAAATGAATAGGTGATGTTTCCAGAAGATGAAATTAATATGTGATGTGTCCAGAAGATAAAATTAATAGGTGATGTGTCTAGAAGATGAAAAGAATAGGTGATGTGTCCAGAAGATATCATGAATAGGCGATGTTACCTAAAGATAAAATGAATAGATGATGTTCATTAAAGATAAAATGAATAGGTGATGTTCCCTAAAGATGAAATGAATAGGTGATGTTTCCAGAAGATGAAATTAATAGGTGATGTGTCCAGAAGATAAAATTAATAGGTGATGTGTCTAGAAGATGAAATGAATAGGTGATGTGTCCAGAAGATAAAATGAATAGGTGATGTGTCCAGAAGATAAAATGAATAGGTGATGTTTCCAGAAGATGAAATGAATAGGTGATGTGTCCAGAAGATGAAGTGAATAGGTGATGTGTCTAGAAGATGAAAAGAATAGGTGATGTGTCCAGAAGATAAAATGAAAAGGTGATGTGTCTAGAAGAAACCAATAACAAGAGCAGAAAATTCCGGAGGGAAGGGGAAATAGAGACAGGCACATTACAACCTGGCGGATCACAACAAAGGGAACTGATGAATAGTATGGTCCAGACATGGGGCATCATGTGGCCACGGCTGCATAAAGTGGAAGGTCTTTATTCTTGCTCTTAAGCACAGAGCAAGATGTTTGAGCCACTGTCTTTACTGTCTGAGACGGAATGAAGAAGAAACACAAAGCAAACCTTTAATCTCGGACTGAAGTTTGATTTCTATATTTTTTGTAGTTGATTGATATGATGAGAATGAAGGAGAAACACAAAGCAAACCTTTAATCTCGGACTGAAGTTTGATTTCTATATTTTTTGTAGTTGATTGATATATGAGAATGAAGGAGACACAAGAAGCAAACATTTAATCTCGGACTGAAGTTTGATTTCTATATTTTTTGTAGTTGATTGATATGATGAGAATGAAGGAGAAACACAAAGCAAACCTTTAATCTCGGACTGAAGTTTGATTTCTATATTTTTTGTAGTTAATTGATATGAAGAGAATGAAGGAGAAACACGAAGCAAACCTTTAATCTCGGACTGAAGTTTGATTTCTATATTTTTGTAGTTGATTGATATGATGAGAATGAAGGAAGAACACAAAGCAAACCTTTAATCTCGGATTAAGGATTGACTTATATGTTTCCTGTACTTGATTGATATGATGAGAATGAAGGGGAAACACGAAACAAACATTTAATCTCGGACTGAAGATTGATTTCTATATTTTTTGTAGCTGATTGATATGATGAGAATGAAGGAGAAACACGAAGCAAACCTTTAATCTCGGATTAAGGATTGACTTCTATGTTTCCTGTAGTTGATTGATAAGATGAGAATGAAGAAGAAACACGATGCAAACCTTTAATCTCGGACTGAAGATTAATTTCTATATTTTTTGTAGTTGATTGACATGATAAGAATCAAGAAGAAACATGAAGCAAACCTTTAATCTCGGATTAAGGATTGACTTCTATGTTTCCTGTACTTGATGATGGCATAGACTACAAAACTTACAGCTTTTTATTAAATACAATTTCAAAGTGAAGGTTGGTAGAGACACTCAGCTACACCATGTTACTGCAGAACTCTCATCGGACTGGAAGCTACACGTGGAGAATGGGTATGAGCCCATGAAGGAGAGATTATAATGAGACACTAATGAGAAAACACGGATAACAATAGATCGCCTGAACTAAGATTTGTGAACCCATGCCTCTTGACGCTGCGTCTTGCTGCTAGAGACCTGCACTTCATCACTCTGCCAATTCAATATCACAATAAATACATTTGCTGGCAGTTCATATTTTCTTGATTCTCCATATGACTAGAAGCCCGAACCACCATTTCAGGAATTTATAGACGATATTGTGATCCGAATTTTCTATTAACAAGGTTTGAGTTACACACAAGAAGAGAGTATGAAATATGATAATACACAGAAAAGATTTTAACAACAAAAGTAGAAGTTTTCAGTTGTTACAATGAAGACAGTTATAGTAAATAAAACTAGACAGATAAATTGACATGAGAATACAAAAAGCAAATGCTGTCACATACCAGCTTTCACCATTGCTAAGACATCCGAACATTTCTATGCCAGCTAAACAACAAATGATAAATAGTATTTTCATACCAATTTGTGCTATGAAAATCAAACATGGACCCTTTCTAAATCACAATTAAGAAAGATCAATACATGTAAGATGCGATGCTTGAGAAAAGTAACAAACAACACAAGAAGAGATAGAATACCAAATGAAACCATAAGAAAAATGGTAGGAACAAAACCCTGCCAAGAATATATAGAACAACAACAACTTAAATGGTTTGGCCACCTGGTAAGAATGAATCCTCATCAATCACCATCAAGGGCGTTCTTCTCGAGAATGCATGGAAAAAGACCAAGAGGAAGACCCAGAAGAAGATGGATAGATGCTGTGACAGAGACATGTAACAAGAAAGGAAAATCACTAATTCAGACAGTTCGAACAGCTCAAGAACGACAAATGATATCAACCACGACACCTTTTAGGTATCAGTGAAAGGAGAAAAGAGGAGGAAGAAGAAGAAGAGAAGAAGAACCACCCAGACTGGTACAGGAAGTATCACTTCTGACCTTCAGCACCAAGAAAACATCAAGAGATAAAAAAAATAAAAATAACCCCGTCATGCTCTGTGGGGTTTAGGAAATACGGGATTACTGCACCTGATTTTGTTCACATGCCACAATGAGGTTACCATTGCACTCAGTACTTGCTGTCTTTCAGTAGCCCGGTCTCGTTGTGGGTAGTTCTCACGCCTACCGTCTTCAAGATCCAGGACTTAAATACTAATTGAGGTAAAACTATTTTCCAAACTGAAATGCTCGGGGTCTGTCTACATTTAAATTTGTACCAAAGATATACTCTGGAAAGGTAAGGCAGCGAGGAAGGAAAGGCATTGAGGAAAGAAGGGCAGCGAGGAAGGAAAGACAGTGAGGAAGGAAGGGCAGCGAGGAAGGAAAGACAGTGAGGAAGGAAGAGCAGCGAGGAAGGAAAGACAGTGAGGAAGGAAGAGCAGCGAGGAAGGAAAGACAGTGAGGAAGGAAGAGCAGCGAGGAAGGAAAAACAGTGAGGAAGGAAGAGCAGCGAGGAAGGAAAGACAGTGAGGAAGGAAGAGCAGCGAGGAAGGAAAGACAGTGAGGAAGGAAGAGCAGCGAGGAAGGAAAGACAGTGAGGAAGGAAGATCAGCGAGGAAGGAAAGACAGTGAGGAAGGAAGATCAGCGAGGAAGGAAAGACAGTGAGGAAGGAAGAGCAGCGAGGAAGGAAAGACAGTGAGGAAGGAAGATCAGCGAGGAAGGAAAGACAGTGAGGAAGGAAGAGCAGCGAGGAAGGAAAGACAGTGAGGAAGGAAGATCAGCGAGGAAGGAAAGACAGTGAGGAAGGAAGATCAGCGAGGAAGGAAAGACAGTGAGGAAGGAAGAGCAGCGAGGAAGAAAAGACAGTGAGGAAGGAAGAGCAGCGAGGAAGGAAAAACAGTGAGGAAGGAAGAGCAGCGAGGAAGGAAAGACAGTGAGGAAGGAAGAGCAGCGAGGAAGGAAAGACAGTGAGGAAGGAAGAGCAGCGAGGAAGGAAAGACAGTGAGGAAGGAAGAGCAGCGAGGAAGGAAAGACAGTGAGGAAGTAAGTGCAGCGAGGAAGGAAAGACAGTGAGGAAGGAAGAGCAGCGAGGAAGGAAAGACAGTGAGGAAGGAAGATCAGCGAGGAAGAAAAGACAGTGAGGAAGGAAGAGCAGCGAGGAAAGAAAGACAGTGAGGAAGGAAGATCAGCGAGGAAGGAAATACAGTGAGGAAGGAAGATCAGCGAGGAAGGAAAGACAGTGAGGAAGGAAGAGCAGCGAGGAAGGAAAGACAGTGAGGAAGGAAGAGCAGCGAGGAAGGAAAGACAGTGAGGAAGGAAGATCAGCGAGGAATGAAAGACAGTGAGGAAGGAAGAGCAGCGAGGAAGGAAAGACAGTGAGGAAGGAAGAGCAGCGAGGAAGGAAAGACAGTGAGGAAGGAAGATCAGCGAGGAAGGAAAGACAGTGAGGAAGGAAGATCAGCGAGGAAGGAAAGACAGTGAGGAAGGAAAGGCAGCGGTGAAGGAAAGGTAGCGAGGGAGGAAAGGTAGCGAGAAAAGGCAGCGGTGAAGGAAGAGCAGCGAGGAAGGAAAGACAGTGAGGAAGGAAAGGCAGCGAAGAAGGAAAGGTAGTGGGTAAAGGAAAGGCAGCGAGAAAAAAAGGAAGCGGTGAAGGAAAGGTATCGAAGTAGCAAAGGTAGCGAGGTATGACAGGTAGCGAGGTAGGAAAAGTAGCGAGGTAAGAAAAGTATCGAGGTAAGAAAGGTAGCGAGGTAGGAAAGGTAGCGAGGTAAGAACGGTAGCGAGGTAGGAAAGGTAGCGAGGTAGGAAATCTATCGAGGTAAGAAAGGTGGCGAGGTAAAAAGGTAGCTAGGTAGGAAATGTAGCAAGGCAGGACATGTAACGAGGTACGAAAGACAGCGAGGTAGCAAAGGTAGCGAGGCAGCAAAGGTAGCGAGGCAGAAAAGGTAGCGTGGTAGAAAAGGTAGCGAGGTAGAAAAGGTAGCGAGGCAGAAAAGGTAGCGTGGTAGAAAAGGTAGCGAGGTAGAAAAGGTAGCGTGGTAGAAAAGGTAGCGAGGTAGAAAAGGTAGCGTGGTAGAAAAGGTAGCGACGTAGCAAAAGGTATCAAGGAAGGACAGGTAGCGAGGTAGGAATAGTATTGAGGTAAGGAAGGTATCGAAGTATGAAAGGTAGCGAGGTAGGAAATGTAGCGAGGTAGGAAACTTACTACCCCACTTTACGAAGCTGAGGCTTAAACAATAACGCCAATAAGCACTTCATTACGCAAGCGGCAATTCCTCTCAGATGCCTTCTGTCTCCATTTCTCTTTCTACTGGCCATAGATTGGGAGCCGCGATAGCTCAGTGGTTAGTGAACTGGACTACAAAGGACAAGGGGTAGGGTTCGATCCCAACCGACGGCTTCCGGGTTCACCCAGCCTTAAATGGGTACCGGATTTTTTTCTGGGAAAGTAAACCAGCACGGGCGTAATACTGACCACATTACCACAAAAATCATGTGCTGAAGGGCTGTAAAATAGAGGGTCACTAACACCATATTTCCCTATACGCCACTTGGCGTGACGGGGGTACTTTACTTACTTTACTTTACTGGCCATAGATTGGATTATGAATGTACCAGTCAAATACCAGTGGATAAAGAGATATAGCGGAGACGATGGCGCTGGATAGGACACACTACGGAAGCCAACTGAGAGTATTACACAACAGGCCCGTTTTTGGAATCCCCAGGGGAAAAGACAAAGAGGAAGACCATGGAATTCCTGGAGAAGACAGATAGAAGCAGAGATGAAGATGATGGGGAAGACATGGAATGATCTTAAAGGAATGGCAAAAAAACAGAACGACTTGGAAAGTGTTTGTTGAAGACCTATGCTCCACTGGGAGCTAAAAAAGGTAGAAGAAAGAAGAATTCCTCTCTGACTACCTATACCATATTGTGTTCCCATCATAGAACAAAATAAGGAACCCATTTACATCTGTGTGAACCTGAAAGTTCCCTGGACAGCCATGGAGACCAATGAGGAAAATCTCAAAGAGACGAACACAAAAAGGAGGCTCCTGAAAAAAAAAAAAAACATCAGAAAGAAACAATCAACTTTTTTCGGGCGCATCATGAGAAGAGGAAAGTTTAGAATACTTGGTTAAAACTGGCAAAATAAAAGGAAAGAGAGATCGCGGACGAAAAGAGAGAAAATACTGGATAGCTTGGTGTCATGGTATGGCAAACAGTCAACAACAGAACTGATACGATGCACTGTAGATAGTGGAAGGACATGATCGCCTACGTCAACCGGTAAGACACACGATGATGGTGATGAACCTGAAAGTGGTCGATGGATATCGTACCACACCTATATCCTCACTAACATTGAACCGCGCCACCCATGCAATATATACAACTTGTATACTATGGCATCTCTCTTTGTACAGAAAGGACCCTATCTAAAAAAAAAGAACTATCTTTACGACACATAGTACCATTGCTGGTGTATGTCGGGGGGGGGGGGGGGGGGGGCAACGATAGAACCCGAGGGATAAAGCCCGCTTGGTCAAGCCGTCGCCACGACGTGTGAGACTCAGGATTTTTATTTCACCCCCGATAGAAAAAACCCTTTCTGTCTACCGCGGGCTTCGAACACCGTACGTCAGCGTTTCAGCTAGCGGAACAGTGGTTTTAGCCGCACGGCCACGCGCACCTCCTATCTGGGGTGAAATAATAATCCTGAGTCTCACACGTCGTGGCGACTGCTATAACCAAGCGGCATTTATCCCTCTAGTCCTATCGTGAGACCCCGGGCATACACCAGCTATGGTCTTAAGCGTCACAAAGATAGTTTATTTTCCCTCTTTGTACATTGTTGCCAGAAATGACACAGAAGTGTTTCAGGAAAACTCACGGGGTCTCAGTCGTTCTCAATAAATGTAGAATCCTGTGTTGGTTCGTGAGCTTTTGTTCGTAAACACACCTATCTCGGCATGGCAGGTTATCATTCCTATTTGTATAACGTTGTATTTCAAACTGTTGAAGCGCCAAGACCGCATCCATAGTGATAATCTCTACCCATTGCCAAAACGGAATCATCGAATGCCTTCAAGACTTCAGTATTATGCTTGCTCATCGCATCTATAGCAAGAACTTCTGAGTCCAGTTCAGCAAATCTTATGTTGCAGCGAATTCCCGCGTGATCTTGTCATATTAACACTAGCTATCTATTCTTCAAATCTACTCGAGTCTTATACGGATTATATACACCTCGTGAAGAAGCAAGAACGAGCACAAATCACAGCGCTGCTGAAGGCGTGTACTTGTATCTAATGGAGAAATACAACAGCAAGTAACGAAGTGTTGAACCGTGTCTAGATCCAAGTTGTTGTTTATGTTTGCTCGACTATACCTCCTCTTCCTCCTTCGCCATTTTAAAGAAAAAGTAAAGGTAAAGTACGAGACTTGAATCGGCGTCTTAGCAGTCGAGTGTTCACTCATATGTGCTCGGCCGCCTATCCAGAAGTGTTCGGAGACTTCCGGATAGCATCGCTTCAAGCATCGAAACTCACGATGCGAGGCGGCAGTCCTTACCTTTCCAGAGTACTACTCTGGTACCCATTTCTGTCAGCGGCTGGGTCGACCGCCGGGGTATTTTTATTTCCAACCACGGTACGACTCACACTGTTTCCAGTGGGAATCGAACACAGGTTGTCCGAACGTCGGTAGCACAGTCGAATGGTTTTCCCAACTTGGTTACCGTGGCCTCTGTTGGACCGTGACTGGATCCAAGTTGTCGTTTATGTAAGCACGATGATTCCGCCTCTTCAGCTTCGCCATTTGAAAGAATGTTTAGCTTAAAGGTAAATGCGTTATATTGTTGTTCACATAAAGCTAGATTATCTGTGACCAAAAACATCCGACATCAGCTTAGTATTCTTGAGGTTACCGTCCCTTTTTGATCTATATTCACTTGGTGAAGTTGTTTTTAGAGTCAGTGAGGGTGAAGTAGATTTTGTCCTTTATCGCCATCGTCAGGTCGCAGGTTCTTTGGTCTCTTTAATGTTTTGAAGCCATCAAGAGACACCCAGCCAAAAACATTAAATTAAAATAAATATAACACTGGCGTGAAAGCAGGTGGACTTAAATTTAACATTCCTCGCGACTCTTGATGATCAGGAAGTAAGCAACTATAGTTCTGTCATCATCAAGTAGAGGGCCTGCTGGCCTAGGTGATCATGTCTCTCCACAATTTTCGATCTCGACAGTTCTTTATCATTTCTGTTGTTGACCTTCTCAGAAAGCAATCTCTTAAGCTGTCTGGTATCTTTTTTCTTTGCTTCCCTCTATCTCTTCGTCCCTCAATTTTTCCAGTTGTTGTAATATATTCCATTTGTTCCCTTCTCATTACATGGCCAAAAAATGATGATTGTTTCTTCCTAATATTGGAAATTAGCACTCTTTTTGCTTTGGCCTCTTTCCTAACGTTTTCATTACTCTTCTTAGCTGCCCATGGTATTTTCAACATTCTTCTGAACAACCACATTTCTACAGACTTCAGTGATTTTCTTGTCTGTTGTCCTATTGTCCATGATTTGCATCCATATGTTAAGACTGGCTCTACGTAACATTTAAGAACTCTTTTTTTGTTTCTATTGTAAAAAATGGATTGCATAGTATCTTCCTCATTTTTTGGAAAGCTGCTTTTGCCCGAGCAATTCTGCATCTCACCTCTTTTGTACATCTTCCGTCTGAGGTTATCAAAGTTCCCAAATATTATTAAAATTCATTTTCCTGTTTTAATACTGTTCCACTTGTCCTTCTTTTGGACTGAGGTGATGTCTTTTTCTTTGTTGGTACCATTACTTCTGTCGTTTTGATGTTAAGGCTGAGTCCTTTATTTTTTTATTTCTTTCACTATAATGTCATTTCACTACAACATTTCTTGTAACTCATTTTCACTCTTAGCGATTAAGACTTTATCATCAGTATAAAAGTAGTAGTAAAGTACCCCGACACGCCAAGTGGCGTATAGGGAAATATGGTGTTAGTGACCCTATATTTTACAGACCTTCAGCACATGATTTTTGGGGTAATGTGGTCGGTATTACGCCCGTGCTGATTTACTTTCCCAGAAAAAAAATCCGGTACCCATTTAAGGCTGGGTGAACCCGGTAGCCGTCGGTTGGGATCGAACCCTACCCCTTGTCCTTTGTAGTCCAGTTCACTAACCACTGAGCTATCTTATCATCAGTATACCTTAGATTAATTATGACCTCCGATTGTTCTTCCAGGCATGCCCCTTATAAATCTTAATATAATCTTACTATACATAATATACAAATCTAGTGAAAGCACACAACCTTGCAAATAGTTCTGTACTGAGCACAAATTCCATTGGCAGCTTCCAGGATGCCATCATACAGGTTGTAGCTATTGTTAGCAATCAGCTTCTTATTCATTATATGTGTCCTAATTGATATAAATTGTTTTTCTTTATTATGTGTGTAATGACGTTTACAATGTGCACAAAATAATGTCGTTTTAAACTGATTACATACAAGAAAACCCCTAGAAAAGGAAGGCAGTTCCAAACAATGTTTAAGGCGGATATACTGGTACCTGATTTGTAAAAAACAATGCAACGTTTAACAAATGAATAGAGATCCAATTTATTCTTCAAGGTCAATAGCACAGTTGTTAGGGCGCTGGTTTAGCGATAGCGTAACTGTGGGTTTAGACCTAGCCTCAGTGCTCGGCAATCGACCCACCTATTTAAAAAAAAAACAACAACAACTTGCAAACCTATCTGGCCAATCACCGAATACAAAATAGATATTCTGGGAAAGTGTGAAACAAGATGGCTGGGAGCGGAGAGAATAAAACTGAATACAGGGGAGATGATTTTATCATCAGGACACCAGGAACCAGGAGCACAACATAACGAAGGGGTAGCTATAATGTTATCAAAGAATGCACAGACGACACTAATAGAATGGGAGGCAGTGGGACCAAGACTGGTGAGAGCAACATTTAAAACAACCAAAAACAAAATAAAATTACACATTATACAATGATATGTACCAACCAACGATAAGGATGATTCAGTTAAAGATGATTTCTATAAACCGCTACAAAGTCAGATGGATGCAAGACGAGCCAAGGATATTATAATCTTGATGGGAGACCTAAATGCTAAGGTAGGATCAGACAACAGAGGCTTCGAAGAGATTATGGGAAAACATGGACTTGGAGATATAATCGAGAATGGAGAGATATTTGTGAATTTCTGCGCCCTTAATCAAGTGAGCCTAGGAGGAATGATATTCCAACATAAAAAAATACACAAAGCTACATGGGTGTCACCAGATCATAGAACGGAAAATCAAATTGATCACATATGTATTAATAATAAGTTTAAGTCATCCTTACAGGATGTAAAAGTATATAGAGGGGCAGATGTAGCTTCTGATCATCATCTTCTGTTAGCCAAACTTAAAATTAAACTAAAACGATATACTACAAATATAATCAAACATAATATATTCTATTTCACACTGTCAAACACAATATCTTCCATTTCCCATTCTAAAACACAGTATCTTCTATTTCACATTGAAAAATACATTATATTCAATAGAACGCCCTATTATTTTTTATTGCACACGAAATCACATTATAATTTACATTTGTTGTTTTTTCCCACGAGTTCTTGGTGCTGTGCAAATGTGACTATAAATCGAGCGAGCCAGATAACGAGGGTTACTGGTCGATGGTCAACACCGAGAGTGAATAATTCGAAAGGCACATTTCAGCACAAAGTTGTGGACCAGAGAATTTTCTGATCGAGCGGGTTGGAGAAAAGCCAATCATAAGGAGATAAGTTTTTTTTAAGGGCGTTTGAATTAATTGAAGTAATCTTTATCTTCTGCTTGGCTATACCTTCTCTCCACCACATTATTGCTCTTCTTTGCTGTTCCCACTTAAAACGACGTTAATGAACGTAGTTGCATTGTGTCGCAAGCTGCGATATCTGGTGTTTCGAGCCGATGCATTTATAATTCAGCACGATTCGAAATGACCTTAACCCAGCCAATGTCATTCCATTTACCTATATTCATGTCCAGGCGCTGGCAACCTATGTACTTATCTTGCATGTGCGCTGACAAATATGTATTTTTCTTGCCTGTGCGCTGGTTACCTATATACCTGTCTTCCTGGGCGCTGGTAATCTATATAATTGTCTTCCTGGGCGCTGGCAACCTATATACTATTCTTGCATGGGCGCTGGCAACATATATACTATTCTTGCATGGGCGCTGGTAACCTATATACTATTCCTGCATGGGCGCTGGCAACATATATACTTTTCTTGCATGGGCGCTGGTAACCTATATACTTGTCTTGCCTGAGGGCTGGCAACCTATATACTTGTCTTGCCTGGCGCTGGTAAATTATATCCATGTCATCTCCAAGTGTCGACAACCCATGTTACGCGTATGAATGCTTCTATTATAATAATAATAATAATAATAATTATTATTATTATTATTACTTCACTAACTGTGTTTCCGTCGCGTTCTTCTTCCATTCACTTTAATCTCAAATAAAAATTGTGTGGTATAAAACTACAAAACATGCTCTCCATACTGGCAAACTGTTTTCTTTGTTTCCTCGTTACGTAGTCAACATCGATTCCATGTTGTGCCTTTATACTATGATCTCATTCCTAATTTTTAACGAACAGTCTCGTCTCATGCAACGGAACAGAAGAAAAAGAAACTAAAGCCGAATTTTAATTAAAATAAATTATATCACGTACAAAGAAGATAATTGTTCATATAAGGAAACGAATTAATAATTTTTTCCCCCCATTAAACAGTCATTCGTTCTGTATCATCATCATTATCTATTTTAATTGTTATTATCAGTTTGTAACTTTGTTTCATTTCATCACATAGTTCTCCCCTCGAAGGTTTCAGCTTTTTATTTAACCCTTTCAATTTGCTTTTTCAAACAATCTCAAAGTTCTATCAAAGCTCATTCCAATATTACCCTCTTCCCAAAGTATCTCTTTCACTCCCTCTTTTATTCTCTATTTCTATCACTCGAACCTCTTCCCAACGTCTTTTTTTCACTCCCTCTTTTGTTCTCTATTTCTCTCCCTCGAACCTCTTCCCAACGTCTATCTTTCACTCACTCTTTTATTATCTATTTCTCTCCCTTGAACCTCTTCCCAACGTCTCTCTTTCAATCCCTCTTTTATTATCTATTTCTCACCCTTGAACCTCTTCCCAACGACTATCTTTCACTCTCTCTTTTATTCTCTATTTCTATCCCTCGAACCTCTTCCCAACGTCTATCTTTCACTCTCTCTTTTATTCTCTATTTCTATCCCTCGAACCTCTTCCCAACGTCTATCTTTCACTCCCTCTTTTATTATCTATTTCTCTCCCTTGTACCTCTTCCCGACGTCTCTCTTTCACTCCCTCTTTTATTCTCTATTTCTATTCCTCGAACCTCTTCCCAACGTCTATCTTTCACTCCCTCTTTTATTATCTATTTCTATCCCTCGAACCACTTCCCAACATCTCTCTTTCACTCCCTCTTTTATTATCTATTTCTATCCCTCGAACCTCTTCCCAACGTCTTTCTTTCACTCCCTCTTTTATTCTCTATTTCTCTCCCTCGAACCTCTTCCCAACGTCTATCTTTCACTCCCTCTTTTATTATCTATTTCTCTCCCTCGAACCTCTTCCCAACGTCTATCTTTCACTCGCTCTTTTATTATCTATTTCTATCCCTCGAACCTCTTCCCAACGTCTATCTTTCACTCCATCTTCTATTCTCTATTTCTCTCCCTCGAACCTCTTCCCAACGTCGATCTTTCACTCCCTCTTTTATTATCTATTTCAATCCCTCGAACCTCTTCCCAACGTCTCTCTTTCACTCCCTCTTTTATTATCTATTTCTCTCCCTCGAACCTCTTCCCAACGTCTATCTTTCACTCCCTCTTTTATTATCTATTTCTCTCCCTCGAACCTCTTCCCAACGTCTATCTTTCACTCCCTCTTTTATTCTCTATTTCTATCCCTCGAACCTCTTCCGTCTCTCTTTCACTCCCTCTTTTATTCCTCATTTCTCTCCCTTAAACCTCTTTCCACCGTCTATCTTTCACTCCTTTTATTCTCTATTTCTCTCCCTTGAACCTCTTCCCAACGTCTCTCTTTCACTCCCTCTTTTATTATCTACTTCTCTTCCTTAAATCTTCTCATTTATCTATCTTTATTTCTTTCGATCCATTTCCCTTATCACTATCTCTATTGGCCTCACTTTCTCTTTCTGCATTTCTTTCTTTTATTATCTGAACTTTTTCTCTTTATTCCGCCCCCTCCTTCATCCGAACTATCTCCCTCTTATCCTCGCTCTCCCACCAATTTATTTTACTCCTTATTTATTCCATCTTTATTTCTCATTCACTTTCCCCACTTCTTCCCTCATTTATGTCTTCTCTCACATACACGCTATATATACTTCTCTTATTCCTTCACTCTCTCCTCGTTTTTTTTTTTCAAAACCTGTCATCTCTCCTTTCCTACACTTTCCATTTTCTCTATATCTCTTTTTCTCTCTCTCTCTCTCTCTCTCCTCGCGCGCTCTCTCTCTTCCTCTCTCAAAATATGCCATATAGAATGAAGGGTAAAGACAAACACCACAATATAGCAAATAACATGCAGGATAAAGACAAACACCACAATATAGCAAATAACATGCAGGATAAAGACAAACACCACAATATAGCAAATAACATGCAGGATAAAGACAAACACCACAATATAGCAAATAACATGCAGGATAAAGACAAACACCACAATATAGCAAATAATATGAAGGATAAAGACAAACACCACAATATAGCAAATAATATGAAGGATAAAGACAAACACCACAATATAGCAAATAATATGAAGGATAAAGACAAACACCACAATATAGCAAATAACATGCAGGATAAAGACAAACACCACAATATCGCAAATAACATGCAGGATAAAGACAAACACCACAATATAGCAAATAACATGCAGGATAAAGACAAATACCACAATATAGTAAATAACATGCAGGATAAAGACAAACACCACAATATAGCAAATAACATGCAGGATAAAGACAAACACCACAATATAGCAAATAATATGAAGGATAAAGACAAACACCACAATATTGCAAATAATATGAAGGATAAAGACAAACACCACAATATAGCAAATAACATGCAGGATAAAGACAAACACCACAATATAGCAAATGTTATGGAGGTTGAAGACAGACTTCAGAATATAGCAATTGACACAAAAATAAAGATATGTTTCAAAATATAGCAAGTATTATAAGCATAAAGTAAAACGTCAAAATACACCAAGTGGTATGAAGGATAAGGAGAAACATCAGAGCATAGCTAGTATATATGGCACTTTTCGTCTTGTCAGACGGTCTAGTGGAGGCTATTGCGTATTTTTTTGAGGTATTGTTTTTGCCGAACAGCTTCTCTCGTGGCTAATTCTACCAATGTTTGACAAACACACGCGGTCACATAATGAGCAAGTCAGGCTCGCTGGTCCACAGGGTTTACCATCCTTTTTCATGAGTCTCTTCTCTTCTAAGTCCTGTCTTAGCACAGTCTCAAATGTTGTTATACCGTTCCTTATACGTGCTCTCCATGATGTGCGATCACTTGCCAGATGTTGCCAGTCGTTTTCACAGATGGAGAAGTCTTTCAGAGATGATTTGCAGATATCTCTATATCGTAGTTTAGGTCTGCCGATTTGTCGTTTTCCGTGTTTTAGCTCGCCATATAGTATTTGCCTAGGAATGCGTTTTTCTTCCATCCGTTGGACATGCCCCAGCCATCTTAGCCTTCGACTTCTGAGCATCGACAATTCCTCATTTCGCTTTGCCTACTCTGCCTGGGCACAGGATATGGAGATAGTGCATAGCTAGTAGCATGAAAGATAAAGACAAACGTCAAAACATACCAAGTGGCACGAGGTGTAAAGAAACATCAAAATATACCCAGTGGTAAGAGGGATAAAAGGCAGACATCAAAATATACCAAGTGTTAAGAGGAAAGAAACCAGACATCAAAATATACCAAATGTTAAGAGGAAAGAAACCAGACATCAAAATATACCAAGTGTTAAGAGGAAAGAAACCAGACATCAAAATATACCAAATGTTAAGAGGAAAGAAACCAGACATCAAAATATACCAAGTGTTAAGAGGAAAGAAGCCAGACATCAAAATATACCAAGTGTTAAGAGGAAAGAAACCAGACATCAAAATATGCAACGTGGTATGATGGATGAAGGCAGACATCAAAATATACCAAGTGGTACGATGGATGAAAGCAGACATCAAAATATACCAAGTGGTAAGAGGGATAAAGACAGACATCAAAATATACCAAGTGGTAAGAGGGATAAAGACAGACATCAAAATATACCAAGTGGTAAGAGGGATAAAGACAGACATCAAAATATACCAAGGGGTAAAAGGGATAAAGACAGACATCAAAATATACCAAGTGGTAAGAGGGATAAAGACAGACATCAAAATATACCAAGTGGTAAGAGGGATAAAGACAGACATCAAAATATAGCCAGTGGTAAGAGGGATAAAGACAGACATCAAAATATACCAAGTGGTAAGAGGGATAAAGACAGACATCAAAATATACCCAGTGATAAGAGGGATAAAGACAGACATCAAAATAAACCCAGTGGTAAGAGGGATAAAGACAGACATCAAAATATACCCAGTGATAAGAGGGATAAAGACAGACATCAAAATATACCCAGTGGTAAGAGGGATAAAGACAGACATAAAAATCTACCAAGTGGTACGAGAGATAAAGACAGACATAAAAATCTACCAAGTGGTACGAGTGATAAAGACAGACATAAAAATCTACCAAGTGGTACGAGAGATAAAGACAGACATAAAAATCTACCAAGTGGTACGAGAGATAAAGACAGACATAAAAACCTACCAAGTGGTACGAGAGATAAAGACCGACATCAAAATATACCAAGTGGTAATGTTATAGAGTTGAGCTATTGAGAGCTTGTTACCGCTTCTCAAGAGACAGATAGCAGTGTCATATAGTGGCGACCAGCAGAATTTAAGTAAAGATTTTCCAGAATACAAATTAGGATAACAAGTTGTAGAGAGTGGGTAGTGGACACCCACCGAAGTAGAGAGGGTCATGACTTGACCTAGACATAATAGTTGGGGGATTTTCCATGAATCTCCACTCGCCTGTTATTGTAAGTGTAAGTGACCATCACACAACTCATGCATCAACCTCGTGATGTTGTTGTAAAATCTCCACGAATGTCCATGCAAGTTCATTGTTATTGTGGGTGATCACGCACTTAGCATGTGAAACCCATGACTTTGGCCCGGCTGATAAATAAGTTGTTATTGTCAAAGTCATGGAACGGTCAAGTGGTCATCCAGCTACCAGGATGAAGTAATATTATCCCAAATAGGTCGTAGAGATTCGGGGAAACAGGATGCTTTGCCCAAATTTGGGAAAGTTCAGGTGAGTCACAGATGGTGGACACTGGACACGTAAACGTAGAGTGACCAACACTTGTGATCATAGGGTCGCAGGGGCACTCGGCAGCAGCTGATTGGCTGCTGAGCCTCAGGTAGAGAGAGTTGTTGTGAGTACTTAAGGTCTTGCACAACAGTTTAAGTTAAGTTAAGCCAGAGATTTTAGGAGAAAAAGTAGAATGTAGACTAAGTCAGTTAAGTTAGGACAGAGTAGAAACATCTAGACAAGAAGCAGTTTAGAAGTTAGAAACAGTTAGAGTCAGAACAGTGAGAAAGTTAAGAGTAGGAGTCTTGAGTTAGCCAAGTCAGTTAAGAATCAACAAGTTATAATTATAGGTGTGAAGTAGCTTTGAAAGACAGTGAAAGATTAATTCAAGTTGTGTGTGTTCATAAATTCTCACAAGTGTAAGTAGACTTACAAGTTCGTAAGTTGATGAATAATGTTGATGAATAATGTTTGATGATCAATAAACTGAATATAATTGTGTAACAAGAGAGACTTCGTGTGCAAGTCTATTACAGTAAGAGGAATAAAAACAGACATCAAAATATACCAAGTGATAAGAGGAATAAAGACAGACATCAAAATATACCAAGTGATAAGAGGAATAAAGACAGACATCAAAATATACCAAGTGATAAGAGGAATAATGACAGACATCAAAATATACCAAGTGATAAGGGGAATAAAAACAGACATCAAAATATACCAAGTGATAAGGGGAATAAAAACAGACATCAAAATATACCAAGTGATAAGGGGAATAAAAACAGACATCAAAATATACCAAGTGATAAGAGGAATAAAGACAGACATCAAAATATACCAAGTGATAAGAGGAATAAAGACAGACATCAACATATACCAAGTGATAAGAGGAATAAAGACAGACATCAAAATATACCAAGTGATAAGGGGAATAAAAACAGACATCAAAATATATCAAGTGATAAGAGGAATAAAGACAGACATCAAAATATACCAAGCGGTATGAAAGATACAGACAAACATCGAAAGTATCTCAATTCAAGGTCGAACCACTCAGGCTACATTTTTCTTCAGTTCAATATTTCTGTCAACTGAAGGATAACTCCATCATCGATTGGCTGTCATCGTCACACAGGAAGATCTATTTTTACTTCCCCTGTTGCCTCTATTTTTTCGTTCAACTACCATCAAGCGCCGCGCCCGATGGCAAGGTAGAATAACGCACATCTGTTACCGCCTTGTTGGTGTTCTGTAGCTTTTCATTTACTGCTGCTATCCTTTAACATTTCCTCATACTTCACTGTTATTATTTAGCATTTCTTAATACTTCACTGTTATTATTTAGCATTTCTTAATACTTCACTATTATTATTTACCATTTCTTAACACTTCACTGTTATTATTTAGCATTTCTTATTATTTCACTCTTATTATCTAGCATTTCTTATTATTTCACAGTTATCATTTAGCATTTCGTATTAATTCACTGTTAATGTTTAACATTTCCTCATGTTTCACTGTTATTCTTTAACATTTCTTTATTTTTCAACGATATCCTTTAGCATTTTATCATTTGTCTATGTTATTCTTCAGCTTTCCAAAAAATGAGGAAAATACTGTGCAATCCAATTTTGACAATAGAAACAAGAAAAAAGAGTTCTTAAATGTTACGTAGAGCCAGTCTTAACATATGGATGCGAGTCATGCACAATAGGAAAACAGACAAGAAAATCACTGGGGTCTGTAGAAATGTGGTTTTACAGAAGAATGTTGAGAATACCATGGACAGCTAAGAAGAGTAATGAAGATGTTCTGAGAGAGGTCAAAGCAAAAAGAGAGCTAATTTCCAATATTAGGAAAGACAATCATCATTTTTTGGCCATGTAATGAGAAGAGAACAACTGGAATATATTGTAACAACTGGAAAAATTAAGGGACGAAGATATAGAGGGAAGCAAAGAGAAAAAATAACAGACGGCTTAATGGCTTGGCAGAATGTCAACAACAGAAATGATAAATAGCTGCCGAGATCGAAAGTTGTGGAGAGACATGATCACCTACGCCACTAGGCCCGGTACTTGATGATGATGATGTTATTCTTGAGCATCTTTTCAAATGTCTGTTATATTTCAACATTTCCTAATTTGTCGCAGTTATTATTAACATTTCTTCATCTACCGCTGTTATTCTTTAACATATTTTCATTTTTCGGAATTGTTCTTCAATCTTTCTTCATCTGACCCTTTTATTCATTAACATTTCTTCATTTCCCAACTTTGATCTTTAACATTTCATCATTTACCGCCTTTGATCTTTAACGTTTCATCATTTACCGCCTTTGATCTATAATTTTTCTTCATTTACCGCCGTTATTCTTTAACATTTCTTCATTTACCGCCTTTGATCTTTAACATTTCTTCATTTATCGCCTTTGATCTTTAACATTTCTTCATTTCCCACCTTTGATCTTTAACATTTCATCATTTACCGCCTTTGATCTTTAACGTTTCATCATTTACCGCCTTTGAACTTTAACATTTCTTCATTTACCGCCGTTATTCTTTAACATTTCTTCATTTAATGCCTTTGATCTTTAACATTTCTTCATTTACCGCCTTTGATCTTTAACATTTCTTCACTTACCGCCTTTGATCTTTAACATTCCTTCATTTACCGCCGTTATTCTTTAACATTTCTTCATTTACCGCTGTTATTCTTTAACATTTCTTCATTTACCGCCTTTGATCTTTAACATTTCTTCATTGACCACCTTTGTTCTTTAACATTTCTTCATTTACCGCCTTTGATCTTTAACATTTCTTCATTTACCGCCGTTATTCTTTAACATTTCTTCATTTACCGCCTTTGATCTTTAACATTTCTTCATTTACCGCCTTTGATCTTTAACATTTCTTCATTTACCGCCGTTATTCTTTAACATTTCTTCATTTACCGCCTTTGTTTTTTAACATTTCTTCATTTACCGCCTTTGTTCTTTAACATTTCTTCATATACCGTCTTTGTTCTTTAACATTTCATCATTTACCGCCTTTGATCTTTAACATTTCATCATTTACCGCCTTTGATCTTTAACATTTCTTCATTTACCGCCTTTGTTCTTTAACATTTCATAATTTACCGCCTTTGTTCTTTAACATTTCTTCATTTACCGCCTTTGCTCTTTCACATTTCTTCATTTACCCCCTTTGATCTTTAACATTTCTTCATTTCCTGCCTTTGTTCTTTAACATTTCTTCATTTACCGCCATTGTTCTTTAATATTTCTTCATTTACCGTCTTTGTTCTTTAACATTTCTTCATTTCCTGCCTTTGTTCTTTAACATTTCTTCATTTACCGTCCTTGTTCTTTAACATTTCTTCATTTACCTTATTTGTTATTTAACATTTCTTCATTTCCTGCCTTTGTTCTTTAACATTTATTCATTTAACGCCTTTGTTCTTTAATATTTCTTCACTTCCGGCCTTTGTTTTCTAACATTTCTTCATTTACCGTCTTTGTTTTTTAACATTTCATCATTTACCGCCTTTGTTTTTTAACATTTCTTCATTTACCGCCTTTGTTCTTTAACATTTCATCATTTACCGCCTTTGTTTTTTAACATTTCTTCATTTACCGTCTTTGTTCTTTAACATTTCTTCATTTACCGCCTTTGTTCTTTAATATTTCATCATTTACCGCCTTTGTTTTTTAACATTTCTTCATTTACCGTCTTTGTTCTTTAACATTTCTTCATTTACCGCCTTTGTTCTTTAATATTTCTTCACTTCCGGCCTTTGTTTTCTAACATTTCTTCATTTACCGCCTTTGTTTTTTAACATTTCTTCATTTACCGTCTTTGTTCTTTAACATTTCTTCATTTACCGCCTTTGTTCTTTAATATTTCTTCACTTCCGGCCTTTTTTTTCTAACATTTCTTCATTTACCGTCTTTGTTCTTTAATATTTCATCATTTACCGCCTTTGTTTTTTAGCATTTCTTCATTTACCGTCTTTGTTCTTTAACATTTCATCATTTACCGCCTTTGTTCTTTAATATTTCTTCATTTACCGTCTTTGTTCTTTAACATTTCTTCATTTACCGCCTTTGTTCTTTAACATTTCTTCATTTACCGTCTTTGTTCTTTAACATTTCATCATTTACCGTCTTTGTTCTTTAACATTTCTTCATTTACCGTCTTTGTTCTTTAACATTTCATCATTTACCGCCTTTGTTTTTTAGCATTTCTTCATTTACCGTCTTTGTTCTTTAACATTTCATCATTTACCGCCTTTGTTCTTTAATATTTCTTCATTTACCGTCCTTGTTCTTTAACATTTCTTCATTTACCGTCTTTGTTCTTTAACATTTCATCATTTACCGCCTTTGTTTTTTAGCATTTCTTCATTTACCGTCTTTGTTCTTTAATATTTCTTCATTTACCGCCTTTGTTCTTTAACATTTCTTTATTTACCGTCTTTGTTCTTTAACATTTCTTCATTTACCGTCTTTGTTCTTTAACATTCTTCATTTACCGTCTTTGTTCATTAACATTTCTTCATTTACCGCTTTTGTTCTTTAACATTTCTTCATTTCCTGCCTTTGTTCTTTAACATTTCATCATTTACCGCCTTTGTTCTTTAACATTTCATCATTTACCGCTTTTATTCTTTAACATTTCTTCATTTCCTGCCTTTCTTATTTAACATTTCATCATTTACCGCCTTTGTTCTTTAACATTTCATCATTTCCTGCCTTTGTTCTTTAACATTTCATCATTTACCGCCTTTGTTCTTTAACATTTCATCATTTACCGCTTTTATTCTTTAACATTTCTTCATTTCCTGCCTTTCTTCTTTAACATTTCATCATTTACCGCCTTTGTTCTTTACCATTTAATCATTTACCGCCTTTGTTCTTTAACATTTCTTCATTTCCTGCTTTTGTACTTTAACATTTCATCATTTACCGCCTTTGTTCTTTAACATTTCATCATTTACCGCTTTTATTCTTTAACATTTCTTCATTTACCGCCTTTGTTCTTTACCATTTAATCATTTACCGCCTTTGTTCTTTAACATTTCTTCATTTCCTGCTTTTGTACTTTAACATTTCATCATTTACCGCCTTTGTTCTTTAACATTTAATCATTTACCGCCTTTGTTCTTTAACTTTTTTTCATTTACCGTCTTTGTTCTTTAATATTTCATCATTTACCGCCTTTGTTCTTTAACATTTCTTCATTTACCGCCTTTGTTCTTTAACATTTCATTATTTACCGCCTTTGTTCTTTAACATTTCTTCATTTACCGCCTTTGTTCTTTAACATTTCATCATTTACCGCCTTTGTTCTTTAACAATTTTTCATTTACCGTCTTTGTTCTTTAACATTTCATCATTTACCGCATTTGTTCTTTAACATTTCTTCATTTACCGCCTTTGTTCTTTAACATTTCATCATTTCCTGCCTTTGTTCTTTAACATTTCTTCATGTCCTGCCTTTGTTCTTTAACATTACTTCATTTATCACTATTCTTCACAGACCTAATATATTTGTAGAATCGATAAATATAAGCTTGTTATGTTTAGAGCAACGTCTCGCTGTGCGGGTCGCTCAGAGCACACACGTTTGTTGTGAAAAAATAATCCTATTCTGGAGTAGGATTTAAGGAGTTCAGTGGCCAGAGCCAGTCGGAAAACAACGGTAAACTAGTGATTGCAGACTGTTGAGAAATTATGGCAGCCAAAATGAATAGACAAGCGGGCTGGAAAGAACAGCAATGGAAAACATGGTTCCCGGTCTGCGCATCAGAGGCAGACCAAGAAGAAGGTTGTTTCTCGCTGGAGACAAAATTGTAATGACAGGTTGTGATGAATACAAATTTCTGCAAGAGGCATGCGACGTGATGATAACGACGATAATGATGAAGATGGAGTAGATTTAATATCAAATTTTGAGAAATGGTTCTAGGATGTTGATGTACAGATGATCTTTTTGTACCACAAGTCTGGGCAGGGTGTATGAAGGCTATATGTTACCCACTATCAAGAACCTGAATTCGGTCTCCTTTGCTCATTCTAGGGAACACAACTCTACAACATCTCATACCAATCTGACTGTAGGAGATGCTGGAATAATCTGATATAGCTCAATAAGCGTCATAGGTCTCCAAATACGGATTATTTGTTTCAAGTTTACTCCCCTAGCTTTCACTTCTCTCGCGACACCCACAAGGCAGCGGTGATAAGATACAGGATGTACCACATAAATGGCTGTAGCAGTAGTTACTTAGACCATTGCCACTTTATTTAAAGCCGAAGGACTGAAAGGATTTTCCCGAAAGCACCCCAAACTTGTGACGTCTTCAGCAATGTAAATATAGAAGACTGACGTCACTTTTCCCACAGCCTCCTCTTCTCTCAATGCTGAAACATCACAACTTTTGTGTGGTCTCCCTCAGCGACCAGGCCAGGCATTAATTGTAGGTAGCAATGATTAGAAATTAGCTGTATCAAACCTGACAATGTAAGAGCATCACCGGCAAATCCCACTAATGGTAGTACACTGATCTATCAATGCCGTGAACTGAAGAACAAACTATCCCGTATTGAACAACAAGAATTGATACTAAACAACGTTACAGGCAAAATGAGCGACCAAAGACTTGTACTACTGTCTATTTGTTTAAAATGTAGACCACGTTTATCAAATGTTATTCTGCGCAACTAACGCTGTAACGAAATGCACTATGGACAAAAAGTCGCTAATTTGTGGAGTTTGAGTTACCAACTTTGTGATTCAGAGAAAATCATACGTTCTCCATGTTTATGTCATCAGAGAGAACCATAAATTCTCCATATTTTTGTAGTCAGAGAAAACCATATATTTTCCATGTTTGTGTAGTCAGAGAAAACCATATATTTTCCATGTTTGGAGTCAGAGGAAACCATAGATTCTCCATGTTTGGAGTCAGAGGAAACCATAGATTCTCCATGTTTGTAGAATCAGAGGAAACAATACCTCTCCAAGTTGTGGCGTCAGATAAAAAAATGTACTTACTATATTAGTGAAATTTTGGGCCATGTTAAAAGACACAACAGCCTACTAAAAGTAATACTGGAGGGAAAAATACAAGGTAAAAGAGGCAGAGGCAGATCAAGACTAACATGGACGAGTAACATCAAAAGATGGACAAACCAGCCTATAACAACCTGCACCATCAAAGCAAGAGACAGAGCAGAATGGCGCTCCATGGTAGCCAACCTTCGATGCGGAGATGGCACTCGATGATGATGATGATGATGATATTAGTGAAATAACAGAAAACTAATATTTCTGAGATTTAAATAGAAGACCATGCACTTATCATATTTGTGGACGAATAACCCATGTACTTATTACATTTGAGTTAAAGGAACAAAACTATGTACTAGCCATATTTATTAAGTTAAAGAAACCCGTAGACCTGCTGTCAGGTCAGGTAATTTTACCTGCTACTGTATGCAGTAAACAGTAAAACCTGTGGCTGCCCCGCTGCCTTGCAGGTAAGCTAGAAAGAGTAAAAGGCTAAGGGAGGGTACCCCGAAGTAAAACAACCCCACTGCCTTGTGGGTGAGACTTTTTAGTCAAAGGCTAGAGGAGCCAACCGTAAACAAACCGATGGAAGGCAACATAAAACCACCGTCGTAACTTCTTTGTACAATCATGAATCACCACAACAATAAAAAATCACGACAACAACGTTAAGGGGGATTCCAATGGAAAGCCCTCGTTCGTTAGTGGACATCATGTGCTACAGGTGATACCCGATCGTCATCAAGCTACTGTAAGCAAAATAAAGATAAAACAAACTCTAAAGATAGGTACTTGGAATGTGAGAACACTCATGCAGAAGGGGAAAATGGAAAACATCATACAATAAATTAAAAGAATGGGTTTATATTTACTGGGACCTTGTGAAATGAGATACACCGGATCAGGGGAGATGTATTCTGATAAACATAAAATAATCTATTCTGGAGGTACTGAACACCAAAGAGGAGTAGGTATCATGTTGTATGCAGAAAGAGCAAGAACAGTAAAAGGCTTTTACCCAATATCTGACAGAGTCCTTTTAGTGAATTTTCATGGAAAGCCAATAGACATAAATCTTATACAAGTTTATGCACCAACAGCTGACAGTCTAGAGGAAACAAGTGATAAATTTTACGACGAGTTAAACGAGACACTTCATGAATGCAAACCACATGAAAACACTATAATTCTAGGGGAATTTAACGCAAAAGTAGGAAAGGAAAGAGTGAGGAAGTAGATGGTCATTTTGACTTAGGCGAGAGAAATGAAAGAGGTGAGAAACTTATTGACTGGGCAAGAACACACAACATGATGATAGGAAACACCTGGTTTAAGCAACATCCAAGACGTCTGTGGACATGGAAAAGCCCAGGATACAACGCACGTAATCATATTGATTACATAATTATAAGCAATAGATTTAGAAACAGTCTGGTGTCTGTGAAAACTAGACCAGGGGCATATTGCAATAGTGATCATGTACCAGTTGTGAGAAAGCTTAGAGTAAAATTAAAAACAACAAAACGAGCCTCAATTAACATCAAGTTAAATTTAGATTTACCCAAATCAGACAAAATGCTGCAAGACAAATATAAAATCACAATTCACAACCGGTACAATGCAATAGAGAAGATACAAAGCATTGATGAACAGTGGGAAATGCTAAAAGAATCAATGCTACAAACATCAAAAGAGTTCATACCACCGGTGAAGAAAAATTAAAGAAAGAAATGGATGACAGATGGCGTTTTGCAGCTAATGGATACAAGAAGAAGAAATAAAGAAAATAAAGATGAGTATAAGAGATTAAATAAAGAAATTGTAATAAAATGCAATGAAGCAAAAGAAGCATGGCTAAAAGAGAGATGCAAAGAGGTTGAGATACAACCAAAAGGAGATGCGAAAGCTAATTACAAACAAATTGAAGAATTAACCGGAAGAAAAATGCAAACAAAAACTGGATGTTTAAGATCAAAAGAAGAACTGTTGATTGAACAAGAAAGCATAAGGGAACGATGGACAGAATATATTAAAGATCTTTATAATGATGAACGAGCGGAAATAAATATTAAGGTTAATGGAGAAGGACCAGAAATACTCAGAGAAGTGGAAGACACCTTGTGCAATATGAAAGCAGGAAAAGCTCCTGGACCAAGTAATATATTTAAAGAAGAGATTGAAGCCATGGGTGATTTTGGAATAGAAATAATAACAAACATATTGAATGATATCTACAACAGCGGATATATACCAGACGACATGCTCAAATCAATACTCATAGCCCTACCAAAGAAATCTGGTGCGATTGAATGCGATGATCATCGCACAATAAGCCTTATGAGTCATATGACTAAGATATTACTAAGAATCATCATGCGAAGAGTGCGATACAAAATCAGTCCAGAAATTAGCGATGAACAGTGTGGTTTTTTGGAGGCAAAGAAATTAGCAATGCCATATAAGATCTTTAGTAGAAAGAGCCATAGAGGCGAAAACAGATCTATACCTGTTTCATAGATTATACTAAAGCATTTGACAAAGTAAAGCACCAAGAAATAATCAAAATTTTAGAAAGTATAAACGTAGATAGCAAAGCTATAAGAATAATAAAGAACATGTACTGACAACAAACAGTGGCCATAAGAACTAGAAACCAAATGGGAATGTTTCAAGGAATAAAACAGGGTTTTACACAAATTTGTGTGCTGTCATCAGATTATTTTAATATTTATAGTGAGATTATTTTAAGATCCATAAGGGGCATGCCTGGAATAACAATTGGAGGTCATAACATAAATAATCTAAGGTATGCAGATGATACAGTATTAATCGCTAGTGAAAGAAAGCAAAAATACAGGACTCAGTCTAAATAGCAAAATGACAGAAGTAATGGTAACAACAAAGAAGAAGACATCACCTCAGTGCAGAATAAAGACAAGTGGAACAATATTAAAACAGGTAAATGAATTTAAATATTTGGGAACTTTGTTAACCTCAGACGGAAGATGTACAAAAGAGGTGAGATGCAGAATGGCTCAGGTAAAAGCAGCTTTCCAGAAAATGAGGAAGATACTATGCAATCCATTTTTGACAATAGAAACAAGAAAAAGAGTTCTTAAATGTTATGTAGAGCCAGTCTTAATATATTAATGTGAATCACGAACAATAGGACAACAGACAAGAAAATCACTGGAGTCTGTAGAATAGTGCTTTTACAGAAGAAAGTAAGAATACCATAGACAGCTAAGAAGAGTAATGAAAATGTTCTGAAAGAGGCCAAAGCAAAAAAGAGAGCTAATTTCCAATATTAGGACGAAACAATCATTATTTGGCCATGTAATGAGAAGAGAACAACTGGAATATATTGTAACAGCTGGAAAAATTGAGGGACGAAGAGAAAGCGAAGCAAATAGAAAAAATACCAGACAGCATAAAAGAATGGCTTGGCAGAAGGTCAACAACAGAATTGATAAAGAACTGTCGAGATCGAAAGTTGTGGAGATACATGATCACTTACGCCAGTAGGCCCTGTACTTGATGATAATGATGAAAGAAACCCGTATGTTGACCTAGTATATAAAGCAAGAGAAACGTTTGCACTCACCATGATTGTGGAGACGGACGCATGACATCTGAGGTAGTGGCGATTGGTGCAGATGATGATACAAATATCTCGTGACCAACCCTGACCTTCGGTCCTCCTTTCCCGATCAGAGTATCTTCACTAGTTCTCCTCTTCATGACGAAAGTATAAACATCATCGTCCCTACTGTGGCTACTGAGGGGGCAGTCGAAGTGAACGTAAATGTAGCTGGAAACTCGTATTTTGGAGATTTCAAATCACCGGATTAGTTACACTTCACTATTGTACTGGCAACGAAGGGCACTAGTTGGTGAGAACAGGGCGATTCGCCAAGTCTAACGTGATATACTATACAAATGTTCGATTGACTGCAGGGAAGCCACGCATTAAAAACAAAACTGGCAGGATATAATAAGCTCAATTAGAATGGAAGAGATCAATGAAGGTAACGGAGTTTTAGCGAGTTTATTAGATCGGTGTGTTTTCTTCTCGCGCGTGTAGCGCCAATGCAATTTCTGAACTTTTATTTTTGAGCAGTATAGGCGTTTCTTTAACTCTTGTTACTGACAGCAAAGGCGTTTCTTTAACTCTTGTTATTGATAACAAAGATGTTTTTTTAACTCTTGTTCTTGATAACAAAGATGTTTCTTTAACTCTTGTTCTTGACAGCAAAGATGTTTCTTTAACTCTTGTTCTTGACAGCAAAGATGTTTCTTTAACTCTTGTTTTTGACAGCAAAGACGTTTCTTTAACTCTTGTTCTTGACAGCAAAGACGTTCCTTTAACTCTTGTTCTTGACAGCAAAGACGTTCCTTTAACTCTTGTTCTTGACAGCAAAGACGTTTCTTTAACTCTTGTTCTTGACAGTAAAGATGTTTCTTTAACTCTTGTTCTTGACAGCAAAGACGTTTCTTTAACTCTTGTTCTTGACAGCAAAGACGTTTCTTTAACTCTTGTTATTGACAACAAGGTGCTTCTTTAAATCTTGTTTTTGACAGCAAAGACGTTTCTTTAACTCTTGTTCTTGACAGCAAAGACGTTCCTTTAACTCTTGTTCTTGACAGCAAAGACGTTCCTTTAACTCTTGTTCTTGACAGCAAAGACGTTTCTTTAACTCTTGTTCTTGACAGTAAAGATGTTTCTTTAACTCTTGTTCTTGACAGCAAAGACGTTTCTTTAACTCTTGTTCTTGACAGCAAAGACATTTCTTTAACTCTTGTTATTGACAGCAAAGACGTTCCTTTAACTCTTGTTCTTGACAGCAAAGACGTTTCTTTAACTCTTGTTCTTGACAGTAAAGATGTTTCTTTAACTCTTGTTCTTGACAGCAAAGACGTTTCTTTAACTCTTGTTCTTGACAGCAAAGACGTTTCTTTAACTCTTGTTCTTGACAGCAAAGACGTTTCTTTAACTCTTGTTCTTGACAGCAAAGACGTTTCTTTAACTCTTGTTATTGACAACAAGGTGCTTCTTTAAATCTTGTTTTTGACAGCAAAGATGTTTCTTTAACTCTTGTTCTTGACAGCAAAGACGTTTCTTTAACTCTTGTTATTGACAACAAGATGTTTGTTTAACTCTTGTTTTTGACAGCAAAGATGTTTCTTTAGCTCTTGTTATTGACAGTAAAGACGTTTCTTTAACTCTTGTTATTGACAAACAAAAACGTTTCCAAATGCCATTACACCTCATTGAAAGTATTATTTTGTATCTCTCGTTCTGGCGTCATTCGAGACAACTGCTAAATGAAAGATCATTCCTCGTCGTTATCCGTCCATGTAAAAAAACGTTACAAGTGAGCGTAGATGCCCTGTGTTTTGCAGCACAACTGTGATATTTGCGTATTTCTGACCAGCACATCCAACATCAGCACGACATTTTGTGAGTATCGGATTGACTTGTCACTTACTAGCTAGGTCAGGCTGGATTATCTATTTTTAGAAGCATCATTGCTAGCTGGAGCAGTCATGATCAGATTTGTTATTAGTCGAAATTGACGAACGCAGTCAGTTATGGGTAGCTGACCGCTCTGAATTTAGTCGCTGGCAGGCCGCAGTAGGTTCATGTCGAATATTCTCTTCTTTGCTTTATCTGAACTAACAAGTGACAGGGAAGGCTACAAACAAACAACAGACCGTACCCCACATCATCATCATCAAGTACCGAGCCTGCTGGCGTAAGTGATCATGTCTCTCCACAATTTTTGGTCTCGGCAGTTATTTATTGTTGTTGACCTTCTGCCAAGCCATTCTCTTAAGCTGTCTGGTATTTTTTCTCTTTGCTCTCCTCTATCTTTTCGTCCCTCAATTTTCCCAGTTGTTACAATATATTCCAGTTGTTCTCTTCTCGTTTCATGGCCAAAAAATGATGATTGTTTCTTCCTAATTGGCGATTCATGATTGTACAAATAAATTACGACGGTTGTGTTCTGTTGCCTTCCGTCGGTTTGTTTACGGTTGGCTCCGCTAGCCTTTGACTAAAAAGTCTCACCCACAAGGCAGTGGGGTTGTTTTACTTCGAGGTACCCTCCCTTAGCCTTTTACTCACCCGAGTTCACCAGCAAGTCACAGGACAGCCACAGGTTGTACTGTTTACAGCATACAGTAGTTGGTACATGGTTAAGATACCAAACCATGGACCCCAAATACCAACAGTTAAGCACACTACAAACCATTACTTTCCCCATCAAAATAGGCCACTGTAGACTTTTGAGTTGCCTCCACTGCCTAGGAAAAAGCCAAACTGCGGAAAATAGGCTAAGACATCGGAACACCTTCATCAATGTGGGCAATACTAATTATAAACTTCAACGTCCAACCTGGCCTTACGAGAACTATATATGACAATAACTTTGGGGACATTGCCAAGACTAGGGGGATAGTCTAATCCACAGATGTGCAATATATGAGCTGAAAACGATCGATAACTTCAAAGATGATTGCTTGAGTTACGATCAATGAATCTGAGTTGATGCAGATTTTACTCGTCCTCCCTGTACTGGCGTTGGATCAGACCTACTTGTGTGACCAAGCGACTAGGAATATATAGTGGAAGGTAAATCCGTTACTGCAGAAACGCTCACTGCGTATTGGGCGAAAGGTACGAATTTAGCAGCTTCTTGAAAATCGCAACACAGCGTAGCAAACGACAAATTACGCCCATTTACATGGCGTATAGAGATGAGATATAATAGATGGACAAAGCAAACGAACAATACATATAGGCAGCTTTAAATGAAAGCAATATCCATCGACACAGCGTCTTGCTAGGAGAAAAGAGAGTTAAAACTAACATGATCACAAAGGTATTTCAATCTACATCATAACAAAAAAGTAGTAAAGAGCCCCCGTCACGCCAAGTGGCGTATAGGGAATATGGTGCTAGTGACCATAAATTTTACAGACCTTCGGCACATGATTTTTGGGGTAATGTGGTCGGTATTACGTCCGTGCTGCTTTACTTTCCCAGAAAAAAAATCCGGTACCCATTTAAGGCTGGGTGAACCGGAGCCGTTGGTTGGGATCGAACCCTACCTCGTGTCTTTGTAGTCCAGTTCACTAACCACTGAGCTAACGAGGCTCCCCAGTCTACACAATGCTATATAAATAAATGGCAGTAAGACCATCTTTTATACAACTGTTCACACTCCTAAAGCTCTGGAAAATACTATTGCTGCTGTTTCGTCCTATAACTGTTTGTCTGCAACGCATGTACTCAGCCCTACTCTATCCGGGTGATACTTGTCACTTGTCTTAACTCTTTCAGTACAATAGATTTGTATCAATGCAACGGAAGAGATTTCAGGGGCAAAGTTTTTCATCGTTTTAAATATCAGTCCACTTGCTTTATATTTATGTAATACATAACATATTATATATGAAGTTTTAGATAATTAAATAAGGAATTAGATTTCACTAATTCTTAGATGATACAAGATATGTACAAAAATGGTTTGATGACAGTTTCATCATCATCATCATCAAGTGCCGCGCCTGCTGGCGTAGGTGATCATGTCTCTCCACAACTTTCGATCTCGACAGTTATTTATCATTTCCGTTGTTGACCTTCTGCCAAGCCATTCTCTTAAGCTGTCTGGTATTTTTTCTCTTTGCTTCCCTCTATCTCTTCGTCCCTCAATTTTTCCAGTTGTTACAATATATTTCAGTTGTTCTCTTCTCATTACATTGCCAAACATGATGATTGTTTCTTCCTAATATTGGAAATTGGCTCTCTTTTTGCTTTGACCTCTTTCAGAACATTTTCATTACTCTTCTTAGCTGTCCAGGGTATTCTCAACATTCTTCTGTAAAACCACATCTCTACAGACTCCAGTGATTTTCTTGTCTGTTGTCCTATTGTCCATGGTTCACATCCATATGTTAAGACTGGATCTACATAACATCTAATGACAATTTACTCGAATCAAATTCAGAGTGACGCACGATATATGACGTCATGGGACGCACCAAGATGGAAGCATGATCGTGTCCGAGCCATCGTTTAAACAATGTTGACTTTGAACATCACGCTATTTGTTATCACAGCGAGTTGGCGGATTTTTAGAAATTTAACCACGGTTTGTTAATAAATGTTTGTAAACAGTTCATTACCACCGCTGACGATCAAGTCTTTATTCTGCTGGCTTCGTTCGAGACCTTGGAAGTTAATGACCTAATTTGTGCAACCGGTTGGACGAATTTGCACGTTACAATGTCACTGCTATAATGACTCAGTTTGTGACAAAACTACAGGGACATGCCCAAACAATGACAGTTGTCAGCACGAATATTTCGGACCCCAGTGTCAGTACTTGGACCTCGATTACAAATACGCCCAAAAATCTGAACCTACTTTCCTGTTTGATAACAACGACACCACATGTAATCCGGACACAGATTTTACATCAATTGAGGCAACTCTCAATCAATCTTTGTCGTTCTCCTGGTTTAGAATTTATGAGAATGACTTAACAGATCCAGACAGTTTCACGGTAAAACTAAATGGTTCTGCCTCATTTAACAATGAATCACGGTTTGTAGTTAGCTCGCACGAGATTGATGTCTTTTGCTCTGGGGCTGGTTTGATCAATAAGTTACGGATTGAAGGAGCGATAGTTGCAAATACCTGCTCCATCTACATTGGCGGGGGTCGGAATGTGGCTCTCAAACAGAACACAAACCAAACCGACACATTTAATGCTTGCTATACAGGAGATGTATGTGGACCAGAGGCTGCAGTTAATGGCAAAACAAAGACCAATCTCTATGACAATGACTGCACACACACAATTGAGAAGTGGAACCAATTCTGTTTACTGGTATCTGAACTATTCCACGTCCCGGAAGACTCACACCATTCGAATGTATCATCGAGCTAGCACTATGATTCGGATAAAGAATGCCACTCTACAGGCTTTCTCTGACAGTGGCGGTGTAGTGTTCCAGTATAATGATATATCATACCCAAACATTTCTGTGAACATTATTGTAGTCACCACACAAGCGACAATGGCACACATTAAGATTGAGCTCTCATCGACCATTTCGCAGGTCGACAGTGCACTGACGGTGAGTGAGGTGCAAACATTTACAGACACCTATTGTCTGGACGGGCATTCTTGGTTGTTATGTACAGTATGTAGTGGGTGCTGCAAAGGATACAACGTCATCATCGGTACGTGTCACGGTAACTGTTCACATGGGATCTATGGGCACGACTGCTCCGGGTCTTGTCTTAGTGTCTGTCCTATATGTGAAGAAAAATCCGGAAAATGCCTACAATGTAAACGTCCTGGCTACATCTGTAGTGACACTTGTCTTGATGGTAATTTTGGGCAACAGTGCGAACAGACGTGTTCTGATGGCTGTGACATCATATGTGACCCGGAAAGTACAGACTGTACGTGCAAGGAAACGTACTAAGGATCAGATTGCACTCTCAAATGTCAGGACAACTGTTTCAACGACACCTGTGAACAGTCAACCGGAAACTGTACATGCAAGGGAACGTTCTACGGGTCAGACTGCACTCTCAAATCTCCGGACAACTGTTTCAACGAAACCTGTGAACAGTTAATCGGAGCCTGCGTCTCGTATGTCGATGATTCCAACGTTAAGAAGAGTACTACAACAAACCCAAGCATATGGACACCTTAATGTGTTTCTGTGCTGGACATGGTTCATTTCTTGGTGTTTTTCCGTGAAGCCATGGCTCATATTTTGATGTGTTTCTGTGCTAGCCATGGCTCATATCTTGATGTGTTTCTGTGCTTGCCATGGCTCATATTTGGTGTGTGTCATGTTAGTCATATGTCATATCTTGGTGTGTCCGTGTTAATCATGTCTCATATCTTTATGTGTGTATGTGTTTAGTCATATCTCATATCTTAGTGTGTATCTGTGTTAGTAATGTGTCATATCTTTGTGTGTGCATGTTTGGGTTAGATATCTCATATCTTTGTGTGCATGTTTATGTTAGTCATATCTCATATTTTTGTGTGTGCATATCTGTGTATGTCACATCTCATATCCTTGTGTGTGCATGTCTATGTTGATCATATATCATATCTTTGTGTGCATGACTATGTTAGGCACGTGTCATATCTTTGTGTATGCATGTCTATGTCAGTCATATCTCATATCTTTATGTGCATGTTTATGTTAGTCATGTGTCATATATCTTGATGTGTGTCAGTGTTAGTCATGTCTCTTATCGCTGTGTGCATGTCTATGTTGGTCACATCTCCTATCTTTGTCTGTGAATGTCTGTGTTAGTCACCTCTAGTAACTCGGGCAGATGGTGCTCGTAAACCTGGGAGGGCCGACCATCTAAGGGCAGAATCCCCCTACAGAAAAGATCATCTGCTGCCTTGCAAGAAGATTGGGGACAATCAAAGGCTAAGGAATGCAAACCTGAATAAAATGCTGGCTGAAATCGGATGCTGTGGGCCACTGGCGCAGAACACAGTGCAACGATTTAACGGGTGTTCAATCAGAGTGGATCTGGCAGACTAATTGTGATGTTCTGCATGAGGGAGCGATCAACACACTTAACCTGACAGCTGACTTCATGTGAGAGTCTGGAATCCTACTCTGCATGAATCCTGATCGCAGAGAGAGAGAGAGAGAGAGAGAGAGAGAGAGAGAGAGAGTGACGCACGCTGCGGCTAAACATATGCGACTAAAAGCGGCATGACGTACAGTGCGTAGAAACGTACGGAAAGAGTTAAAAGGAAAATACAAATATATTATTTATTCATGAGATGTATTCGCAACCTTAAACTATAGTCATGAGTACACATGCGTGAAAGACATCTCAAGTGATAGTAACTTGTTTAGGTTGCTTAGCTGACAGTGTACCATAATACAAAGTTTGTCGTGAGACAGCGCTGTGGCGAGGAGTACTGGTTCGGTCCCTCTTCGGGATGTCTATTGTAATTTGTTTTTCTTTTCTGTTGTTGATTATTTATTTATTTTTTGAGAGTTGTAAACATTCTTTCCCTGAAAGATTCGTTTACACATCTAATCCATGTGACACGTCATACATCTAATCCATGTGACATGTCATACATCTAATCCATGTGACATGTCATACATCTAACCCACGTGACACAATAATTCCCCGAAACGAAAAAAAAGCAAGAGAAATGAAATCTTTCCTGTCGCTCTCACACATTCTAATCCATTTGACGACTAATTGTTATAAACAGTAAAAATGGTAAGAATAATAATAAATATTTTATGTAATTTTCACATATTTTAACGCATGTAACAAGTAATTTTTTTTTCTAATGGAAGGAACGAACAAAATATTCATATTCTGGGCAACAGAAATGGGAGCTTAATCCTCTTACGTCAATCTCCGCCATTACCTGTTCATGGGCGACGTAATATCCAATACCAGGTCCTCGACATTGCCGTTATTGCCAACCCGTTGTCGTTTCTTTCTTCCGGTCAACCAGCTGCAGAAAACGGTCCAGAGAATGCCAAGGGCGCTGAGGATTAGGAGAAAGATGACAAAGGCTGTTGTGTTGATGTTCAGCTTCTCTGGGTCTTCCATTCATTCCTGGAAAAGAGAAACAACTCTGAGAGAAATATCGGAATCAAAAGGGGCGACAATCGAATCGGATGAGCTGGAACGAGGATACAACAAAACAGATTACGTAGTATCTCATATATGCACATTAAGAACCATTAGTAATAGTTTGTCGATAGTTCTGTTACATATAAGAATCATTGTTTTTTTTGTTTAAATAAATGTTCAAATTCACATAAATTGATTATAATATTACTTTCTTGGAATTGGAAAATTGATAGTCGGAAAAGTAAATACGAAATACTGAGAACACGAAGACAAAGTAATCGCTTTGATTTTGATATTCTTTTTATTGAAAATATTTGTTCACGTCAGAACATTGGTCGTTTGGGACTCAGTCACCACATTCGGCGGGACGGACGTAGCGTTTTGTCTTTTACCGGTGGCGTAGGCGATTATGCAGGGAGGGTTATAGAGTGAGAGGGTACCCATGTTTAGGCCAATCACTTGACTTGCAGACACAGATGGTTTGGTATCTTAACCAGGTGATCTCATCAACAAGGTCATTATTGAAGAACGGAAGAAGCGTGATAGTAAAAAGTAAAGTGTCCCCGTCCCATCATGTGGCGTATAAGGAATATGGTGTTAGTGACCGTAAATTTGGGGTAATGTGGTCGATATTATGCCCGTGCCGCTTTACTTTCCCAGAAAAAATCCGGTACCCATTTAAGGCTGGGGGAACCCGGAAGCCGTCGGTTGGGATCGTCGGTTGTCCGTTGTAGTCCAGTTCACTAACCACTGAACTATCCAGCTCCCAGAAAAGGCGTGATGGTCACTTTTAAAAGCTGGCCCAGTGTGGACGACTAGATCCAGATAAAAAAGTTCAAAGTGGAAATAGGCAGGAAGTTAGGCTTCCTATGCTTAACAGAAGTCAAATTGTGACGGCAAATAATGGTCAGCGGATGGACATTACAAACCAACGTTTTTACTTTTGTTGTAAAAACTCCTTGTTTGTAGCTACCATTACTTCTGTCGTGTTACTATTAAGACTGAGTCCTTTATTTTTGGTTTCTTTCACTATAATGTCTAACATTTCTTTTAACTCATTTTCACTCTTAGCGATTAATACTGTATCATCAGCATACCTTAGACTATTTATATTATGACCTCCATGATTCCAGGCATGCCCCTTATAGATCTTAAAATAAGTTCACGATACATATTAAATGTATCTGGTGACTGCACACAATCTTGTCTAACACCCTTTTTTATTTGTTGAGATATTCCCAAATGATCTCCAGCTCCTATGGCCGCTGTTTGTTGCCAGTACATGTTCTTTATTATTCTTAGATTTTTGCTGTTAACGTTTATGGCTTATAACTTTTTTATTATTTCTTGGTGTCTTACATTGTCAAATGCTTTGGTATAGACCTATGAAACATAGGTCATCTGTCTTCACCTAAATGGCTCTTTCTACTAAAGGTCTTATGATGTAACTGGCATTGTTTGTGCCTTTACCTTCCTACATTATGTTACTAACATCACACATAATTCGCAAAATCACATCAGGAAAATTAAGTGCATAAAATACGTTGAGAGAGAGAGACAAAGAGAGATGTACTCTGAGTGGAAACGAAAAGAAAAAACGTAGGGATAATTCCAGATAATGATTATATTGTGCATCAAAGACCTAAATAGTTTACCGTCTGAACAGAAGGAAACCTAACAAACTTGCAGCACGAACATGCTACATGAAAATGTCAGGCTACAAGCAGATTGGACAAAACATGATTAAGTAAACACATGAACTCATGAATCTTTATGTAATTCAAGAT
This sequence comes from Megaustenia siamemsis, assembly GCA_032433765.1. Lineage (NCBI taxonomy): Eukaryota > Metazoa > Mollusca > Gastropoda > Stylommatophora > Ariophantidae > Megaustenia > Megaustenia siamemsis. Next base: position 60,997,892 of record JAVIAB010000041.1, on the reverse strand, counting down.
GACAATAACTCAAGCTACACAACTAGAGATTTTAAAGTCAAAGGCTAGCAGAACCAACCGTGAACAAACCGAGGGAAGGCAACAGACTACCACCGTCGCAACTTCTTTGTACAATCATGAATCGCTACAACAAAAAGAGAGCTAATTTCCAATATTAGGAAGAAACAGTCATCGTTTTTTGACCATGTAATGAGAAGGGAAGAACTGAAATAGATTGTAACAACTGGAAAAATTGAGGGCCGAAGAGATAGAGGGAAGCAAAGAGAAAAGATACCAGACAGCTTAAGAAAATGGATTGGCAGAAGGTCAACAAAAGAAATGACAAATAACTGTTGAGATCGAAAGTTGTGGAGACTGTTGAGATCGAAAGTTGTGGAGAGACATGATCACCTACGCCAGCAGGCCCGCTACTTGATTATGATGATGATAATGACACAACTGGAGATGTCCGGACACAAACATCTTCCTTTAAAGCTTAATGACAGCAGGTCAAATGAAAGCAAGGACAGTCACTTGACCATTCATATTTATACCCACTTTATTAATGGCTTGTCTATCAGGTTCGAAGCCCGTCACAGGGGTACGGATTTTACTCTGGGAGTCTGTAGTTTCTTGGTGCCGCCACTATAGAGTAGTGATAGCCCATATGAAACCATCTCGAATAACGTGAGAAAAAAAGGCATTTGGCCAATGCAGTCGCCAAGGGGTGTTCAGGTTATAGTTACTAGAACGCCCCGGTTTCACTGCAAACGAATGAACATCCTTAATTGCTCAACCCCCCGTGCCAGTGGAATCATCCGAATTATCATTTCATTGAATATCCAAACAAAAAAAAAGCCAGCTGCAGTCACCTTCATAGCAAACACAGCACACGGCAAAAGATATAAGGCGTATCAGCACCGAAAGTGAACGCAACTGAACTGTCCCTCGTCATACTATATCATAATTCATCGTAAGCAATCTGAATATAGAAACACGATCCGGTTGAAAAACCCAGCCACGGCGTGCCCAGAGCACTAAATTCAGTAGCTCCGGCAGCAAGCCGGACTTGGACTATGAGGAAACTGCAACAAGAAATACTTTTCAGACCGTGCCTCAACGGTTCCTTTTGCCTATTCGCCTTATTGACCGGAAGTTCCGTGTGTTCAGGTCTGAGCTGCAATTGATCGATCAGTTAAGTTTCTAATTTTTTACTTTTTAACATTTAAAATCTTACCTTTTCATAATTTTGTAAACATTTTGCTATGTTCTAGCTTTTTTTGCTTTGTAGTCTCTTTTGTGCTTAGTGTCTCTTTGCTAGCAGAAGGCAGTCTTTGAGACCGCAGCCTTAGATTATTCTGTACCAGTTTTGTCGCTGTAGTGCTATAACTATCTATCTATTGACCTTTCGAGCCGTAGCCGGCCCATTGGGCGTAGACCAAGATACTCCTTCTCTTATATGAATTTTTGTTCTAGCAGTTTTCAATTGTTTAGCAGTTTTCAATTGTTTAGCAGTTTTCATTTGTTTAGCAGTTTTCAATTGTTTAGCAGTTTTCAATTGTTTAGCAGTTTTTAATGCTGCAACAAATGTTGGCTTGCGCCAGGATCGGTGAACCAAAACCATCCAGACACCGCTCCACCTCTCCGTGGTGCCTACAGCAACAGGCTAACCTGTCTAGTCTGGCCAAGCGTGCAGGGATCGAAGAGGGAAGACAACCCGGTACTCAAAAATGTCGTGCTGAGGTCGGATGTGTTGGGCCGAAAGGCGCAAATATAACAGTTATACTGCAAACCACAACACCTCGCAGACACGTCCACTACGTCCTTGTAAGGGCGGATGATGAAGAGGAATATTCTAGTCTACCACGATACTCTAGAATACTTTAGTCATCGGGCGAACGCAACCAACCAACCAACCAATTCTGTAACTATCCAATTTGTTTAATCTGTTTCTATTTGTTATTCTCCACAGAAAGATATATTAGCGTCTTGATCACTTCTGATTTATCAGCCTTGGTGCCAGTGTTTCCAGTACGAGTTAATCACTTCTTTAAGCTCAATCACTCTCCGGGTCTTGTGAAGCTTATAATATTGAAATCTCTACCGGAAGTGTTTCTACTCCATTCCAATTTGCGTCTCCATTTCTGTGTCACTTCTTCCGTTATGAGAAGCTATAAATAGATTGCTAATGCAGTTCCCAAGATAATGCTATAAATAGATTATTAATGACGTTCCTGGGGAAAAAAACACTATATTTATGTTGTTAATGGGCTTTCAGAATATACTGACACTTATTGACAGCTTCGCTTATTTGTTTGTATATGTGTGTACATCTGTGTCTTTTATTGATTTATGTCAACGTTTGTAGATTGATTACATCGAATAAATTCGAGTTAAGAATAATTTCAGACAAAAAATGCGAATATTAAATATGACTATCAGGAAGGAATCATCATCGAGTGTCGTGCCGCGTGAATCATAATTCGTTGATTGCTTTTAGCCAAACACAAACCCGGTGTTGACCCTTGAACTCCGAATAATGTTGTTGGTTTGGGCAGAGCTACCTGACTTCAAATTGTAAACATATATACGGTGCAAAGCTGATTGTTTTAGTCCCGTTATGACATTTGAGCGCATATCCGATCAAAAATATATAACATTTATTCCTGATATAATCGACTACATTTCTTTCATTAAAATTAATAATTTATAAGAGCGGTTCCAGTTTTGAACACCGCAAGTTTAATTTTATAGCTTAATTAATACTTACATTAGTGGTATTATGTAACGTAATACTTATATAGAGATAAGAGAAATGACCATGAAACCAACGATCTCATCTACAATTAGGAAGAGAAGACAGACATTCGTAGAGCATGCGCGGAGAAGAGACAACACGAGAATTCCAAACAGACTCTTCTATGGTGAAGCCACAGGATACAGAAACAAATGAAGAAATAAAGAGACACTGAAAAGAACACTTATAAGAGAAGCAATATTGGCAGGCATAGACTCATTAGATAAAATCAAACATCTCACCAAGAATAAAGATGGGTGGAGAAAGCCACAAACCCTATTGTGACGTCTCTCTTTCTCTCTCTCTCTCTCTCTCTCTTTCTCTCTCTCTCCCTCTCTGCGATCAAGACTCAATCAGAGTAGGGTTCCAGACTCTCTCATGAAGTCAGCTGTCTGTTTAAGCGAATCGATTGCTCCATATAGTTTTTCTTCCAGGCAGGTGGGCGTGGACCACATTGTCCCTCTCAGGTCTGTGTACTGGGGGCAATCCTGTAGAACATGTTTTGTAGTCATATTGTCCAGTGTACAGTGACATAGGCTGGTTGTACCTATTTTGAATTTGGTGAACATGTGATTTCTCATTCTAATGTGGCCAGTGCGTAGGCGAAGTATGATGACTTGATCCCTCCTTGATATTTGGTGGTATCCGTCACCCTCGTTATGCTTTGGGTGCTCTCGTTTCCATTTTTCATGGAACTGACCCTTGAGGATGGATTTAGCTTCATCATAACTGAGCGGATGGTTCTCTTGTGGTAATCTCCCTCCCTCTTTAGCTAATTTGTCTGCGCGTTCGTTCCCGTGTATATTACAGTGTGATGGTATCCACTGAATGACTACTCTCTGGAAGTTATTGCATCGTTGGTCCAGGTTTGTTTGTTCTCAAGTCATCTAGTTCATTGTTCTTGGTGCTTTTTAGAGCTGATAATACTGGCAGTGCATTAGTCAGAATCACCAATTTATTGTGCATGTTATTTTTGTGTTGAGTAGCCAGTGTTGCAGCATCTCTGATGGCCTCAGTTTCTGCTTTAAAGCTGTTTGAGAATTTTCCAGTAGCTATTGACTTGGTGATCTCGTCCTGATTATTTAGCGTCAAGAACACACCTCCCCCTCAATTTCTGGTAGCATTTGTAGCAGAGCCATCTGTGTATATATGGGTCCAAGAGTTCTGTGGATAGGTATCGTGTATGTATTTTTCTGCTACGTGTTTTCATTCTGTGTCTGATTGGGTGCCTTTTTTCATGATTCCTGTTATATTTTCCTTAAGTTCTGGTATTTTATGCTTTCCACGAGGAGACATATCAGAAGGACCCAATGGTTTCGATATTGTTTGGGAAAGTACTGGGTCTCCAGTAGTTAGTTCATTGGCAATTGCAGCGAAATTGCTCCTCTTTAGCCGTACAATTCCGGAACCAGTTATTCTTTGGTGCATGGGGTGGCTAAGGAGCCTTCTATATTTCTCCGCTTGTTGCAATACTTTAGTAACCCGTCTGTCATCTAAGGGTTGTAAACCTGTTACTGTTTCTAGAGTCTTGATAGGTGTAGATTTCATAGCACCAGTGATGATACGGGCAGCTTGGTTCTGTGTTCTGTTAATTTTGCTAAGGTGTGATTTGGAAGCCATAGCCCAGGCTGTGTGTGACTCCATACTCTAGAACTGGTCTGACTCTTCCTACGTATAGTCAATTTTTTTCAAAATATTGCTGTCTGTCCCCCAGTCCGTTCCTGCCAATTTCTTCACAATATTTGTTCGTTTTCTGGCTTTTTTCCTTGCTCTGTTTATCTGATTTTTCCAAGTCATTCTGCGATTCATGGCGAAGCCAAGATATGTTGGGTTTTGATCAATAGGGAGTGTATGGTCTTTTATCTTCAAGTTTGCAGAGAGTGTGTTTCTTTATAGACTGAAAATTGTATATGTAGTTTTTTTTTCGTTGATTGGTAAGAACCCGGTGTTCGCCCATTTTTCACGTTCAACTAGGGCATCTTGCATCCTGGGTCCAGCCACCGACATACTCTCCTTGCGAGCCCATAACGCCAGATCATCTGCGTATATTGCTGAGTGTATTCTGGGTGGAATGTCCATTACGATGTCATTTATGAAAATTAAAAAGAGTGTTGAGGACAAAACTCCGCCTTGTGGGACACCTTGCTCGATAGAGACATTCTTACTTAGTTGACCTTGAACTTGTACTCTGGCCGTTCTATCCTGAAGGTATTGAGAGACCCAATTGAATAAACGACCCTGGATGCCAAGTCTAAAAAGCTTGTTCTTTAAACCTTCTCGCCAAACCCTATCAAAAGCCTTCTCCATGTCGACCCACACTGCCAGTGTGTGTTTCTTTTCTTGTAGAGCATCCTCTGCTCCCTGTGCAATGTAGGTGACCAGGTCTTCAGTTGATCTGTGCTGACGAAAGCCACTTTGTTGTTGTACGATTTGTTGTTTTGTCTCCAAATGCCACATAAGTCTTCTGTTAACCAGCCTTTCCATGAGTTTACTCAGGCAACTCAGTAGGCTAATTGGTCTGTAGCTACTTGGGTCTAGTGGGTCTTTTCCACATTTGAGGATGGGCACCATAATAGCTTCTTTCCAGATTGCTGGCACATGACCTCTCTTCCAGCTAGCATTTATTATCCTTAGAAGCTGGCTCTTGGCTTTCTGTCCCAGATTTAGAAGCATTTCGTTGGAGATTCCATCTTTACCAAGGGAACTTTTGAGCTTCAATCCTTTGAGGGCAACATCTAATTCAGTCGGTGTAAAAATGGTCGTCTGATGTCCTTCTGGTGCTGAAGGCATGTGTTTTGCATCTTGGTTTTCCCGTCTTGCAGCTTTCTGTTTGTCTATTGGAATGTTTATTCTACTAATGTTTTTGTAAGTCTCTATTAGTAGATTTGCTGCCCTTTTGTCTGTGAGGATGTTCTGATTGTGTGCTAATGATATTGGAGGTCGGCAGTTGTTTTCTTTGCTCAGAGCTTCCGTACGTTTCCATAGTTTATGACCATTTTTGTCTAGATTAAGGCTACTGTTTTGTCTATCCAGCTCTGTCTTGTTGATATCATGACCTCACGTCTGTATTTGGCTGAGGCTGCTTTGTAGGCAATGTTGCTCTCTGTGGTGTGTGATGTTTCAGCTAGTTCTCTGGCAGAGTCCAGTTCCTCTTCTAGTCTTTGTATTTCCTTGCCCAGTATGGCTTGTAGTTTCTTCTTGCTCCTCTAGGAATGGATTCTTTAGCAGCTCTCAGGATTCCATTTGTTAACTGCTCTATCATATTATTGACCTTCTTTTCGTGGGTGTTGATAGGCGCAGTATAAGCACCAGTGAGCCTTGCAAACTTTGCCTAATCTGCTCTCTTATAGTTCCAGCGAGGACGATGGTATTTGCTACTCCTGTTTGTGAGCAAGAGCCACTGAAAGTTTGACTGGTCTATGATCACTATCTCCAAGTTGGTTCAGCAATTTTCTGGTTATTTTGATAGATATGTCTCCAGTTGTAAATGCTAGGTCGGGAGCGGAAGTTGTTTTCTATCTTCTTGGGTAGAAGGTTGGGTGGTCCTCCCTATAGTTTATGAGGAATAGGTTGTTGTCTATTTCCCATTCTTCCACTTCTTCACCTCGAACATTGGACTCCTAATATGTAGTTTCTATCATAATTAGAGTCTGTTAGATCCAGTCTGATTGATTACTTGTTAAAACGTTGCACTGTGTTCTGCACCAGTTGCCCAGTGCATCCGATTTCAGCCAGCATTTTATTCAGGTTTGCCATCCTTAGCCTTTGATTGTCCCCAATCTTCCTACAAGGCAGCAGATTGTCTTTTCTGTAGGGGGATTCTGCCCTTGGATGGTCGGCCCTCCCAGGTTTACGAGCTCAATCTGCCCAAACTTGATGTAGTAATTAGTTAATCAGAGCTTTCGCAAAGAAGGTCAAAGAAGGTCAAAGAAGGTGTTGATCTCCTCCTGCGTTAGTGGACGCATGGTTGTTTACTAATTTAGTTCATTTAAGGTTACAACTTGTCTGATGAAACAATTCAGTTACAACTTGTCTGATGAAACAATCGGTTACAACTTGTCTGATGAAACAATCGGTTACAACTTGTCTGATGAAACAATCGGTTATAAATTGTCTGATGAAACAATCGGTTATAAATTGTCTGATGAAACATTCGGTTACAACTTGTCTGATGAAACAATCGGTTATAAATTGTCTGATGAAACATTCGGTTACAACTTGTCTGATGAAACAATCGGTTATAAATTGTCTGATGAAACAATCGGTTACAACTTGTCTGATGAAACAATCGGTTACAACTTGACTGATGAAACAATCGGTTACAACTTGTCTGATGAAACAATCGGTTATAAATTGTCTGATGAAACATTCGGTTACAACTTGTCTGATGAAACGATCGGTTATAAATCGTCTGATGAAACAATCGGTTACAACTTGTCTGATGAAACAATCGGTTACAACTTGTCTGATGAAACAATCGGTTACAACTTGTCTGATGAAACAATCGGTTACAACTTGTCTGATGAAACAATCGGTTACAACTTGTCTGATGAAACAATCGGTTATAAATTGTCTGGTGAAACAATCGGTTATAAATCGTCTGATGAAACAATCGGTTATAAATTGTCTGATGAAACAATCGGTTACAACTTGTCTGATGAAACAATGGGTTACAACTTGTCTGATGAAACAATCGGTTACAACTTGTCTGATGAAACAATCGGTTACAACTTGTCTGATGAAACAATCGGTTACAACTTGTCTGATGAAACAATCGGTTACAACTTGTCTGATGAAACAATCGGTTACAACTTGTCTGATGAAACAATCGGTTACAACTTGTCTGATGAAACAATCGGTTACAACTTGTCTGATGAAACAATCGGTTACAACTTGTCTGATGAAACAATCGGTTATAAATCGTCTGATGAAACAATCGGTTATAAATTGTCTGGTGAAACAATCGGTTATAAATTGTCTGGTGAAACAATCGGTTATAAATTATCTGGTGAAACAATCGGTTATAAATTGTCTGGTGAAACAATCGGTTATAAATTATCCTGGTGAAACAATCGGTTATAAATTGTCTGGAGAAACAATCGGTTATAAATTATATGGTGAAACAATCGGTTATAAATTATCTGGTGAAACAATCGGTTATAAATTGTCTGGTGAAACAATCTGTAACATCGGGTGTGAAATAATACATTTCTAATCACAAAAGTTAGTCAGATTTAAGCTCAACAAAAATTAATTCTAATCAAATTACAAGTACAACAGAAGACTCGCGAACATGCTTATTTAGGAAAATAACAAATAAGAAATAGAAAACTAAAGCATTATTGATAGACAGCTGTGAATATAATTTTCAACTTCTGTATATATATATATATATATAAACTTCATAATTGAAACAACTACTTTTTCTTCTTAATCCTCTTCTTACTCTTTACTTCCGGTCAGCTTCCCGTGGAACGTAATTTCTAGGATTTCTCAGAAGAATATTGAAAGTTCCCTGGACAGCTAAAAAGACCAACGTGGACATTCTCAAAGAGGCCAAGACAAAAAGGGAACTCCTAAAAAACATCAGAAACATATTAATCAACATTTTTAGGGCACATCATCAGAAGAGGAAAGTTGGAATACTTGGTTACAACTGGCAAAATAACAAGAAAAATAGATCGCGGAACACAAAGAGAGAAAATACTTGATAGTTTGGTGTCATGGCATGGAAATCGGTCAACAGCAGAATTGATACGATGCACTGTAGATAGAAGATTGTGGAAGGACATGATCGCCTACGCCAACCGCTATGACACATGATGATGATGATCCAAGAAAGCTTTCAAAGTTGTCTTGTTTAGTACCAACCTCTTCTGATCGTTCCATATCTTCATTGATTTCTTCATCTCTACTTCGGTCTTTAGACATTAGACAAGAAAACAGAACAGAGAATTGAAGCCTTCGAAATGTGGATTTATAGAAGAATAGGTAGAATTGGATGGAAGGAAAAGATAACAAACGATGAAGTCTTAAAACAACTGAAAATAAAAAGAGAACTTCTGAACACAATTAGAACAAGACAAATGCGATTCTTGGGCCATGTTAAAAGACACAACAGCCTACTGAAAGTAATCCTGGAGGGGAAAATACAAGGTAAAAGAGGCAGAGGCAGACCAAGATTAACATGGACGAGTAACATCAAAAGATGGACAAATCAACCGATGACAACCTGCACCATCAAAGCAAGAGATAGAGCAGAATGGCGCTCCGTGGTAGCCAACCTTCGTTGCGGAGACGGCACTCAATGATGATGATGACTTCGGTCTGTCTTCTCCGGGTATATTTAATGGCCGCTCCCTTTGTCTTATTCCCCTGAAGACTTACAAAAAGCATTGTCGTGTAATGCTATAATTAAAACTTGAGATAGTACAAATCAGTGGTGGACAACCTAAGGTTGACCCAGGGTCGGGTTAGAACCAAGACCAAGATTGTAGGTTTAAACTGAAGGGTATCGTCAAAACTGACATAAGGTGGTTTAGTCATGAATAATGCTCCCACTATGTAGACACAATTTATTATTTTTAACAAGAAAAGCAAGCCTTCGTGTGGGAAACAACAGATAAGAGGAAAAGAGGAAGACCAAGAGAGACAATGAGAAGAACATTGATGAGAGAGGCAAGAGCAGCAGGAGTCGGTTCCCTCAATGAGATAGAGGTTCTTGCACAGAACAAAGACAAATGGCGAGATTTGATAGAATATCTTTAAAAGAATTGAAAACTGCTAGGATAAATATTTAGATAAGAGAAGGAGTATCTTGATCTACGCCCTATGGGCCGGCTACGGCTCGAAAGGAATTTACAACATGAAAATCAATTATTTGTTTCAAAATTATCTTTCAATTATTTTTTAACGACTGGAACTTTGGTTTATATTTATAGGTATTTAATGTAGTAGTTTAACAATGTATGAAGGATTGAAATGTAGTGTTGTGTGAAATGTAGTGTTGTGTGAAATGTTGTGTTGTGTGAAATGTTGTGTTGTGTGAAATGTAGTGTTGGGGGACAGCTTACAGAAGCATTTGGAATAAGAGCAGGAGTAAGGCAGGGATGCATTCAAACTCAATTTCTCTTACTGCTATCAGGCCATAGATTGGATTATAAGAATAACGAAAAACATAAAAAATGGAATACAGTGGTCACTGACAAAGCAACTTGAAAACATACATTTTGCTGATAATATAGCTCTTCTATCACATGATCATCAACAGATGCTAGATAAAATGAGCATACTTTATGATAGATCACAACAGCTGGGACTGAAAATAAATATAAATAAGACCACAATTATGATAATTAATGCAGTTGGCAATAACCAAATAACAATAGGTGAAATACCTCTACTAGACGTACAATCTTACATATATCTGACCAGTAATATAGATAAAGAAGGAGGGGCAGAAAATGATACTACAATAAGGATACAAAAAGCAAGAGGAGCCTTCGTTACACTAGGAAACATGGAAATCCGAAGGAATTAGGTTAAATACAAATATCAGAATTTTCAAATCCCATGATAAGTCAGTCCTATTATATGGCTGTGAAACATGGAGAACAACAACAATGACAATCATGAAGATATAGACCATCATTAACGGACGCTTCCGCAGAATTAAAGGATGGAAATGGCAGGACAAAATCACTAAAGCAGAATTATGGAAAAGTACTATTCGAATGTCAGTGGACAAAGAGATTACAACGAAGACGATGGCACCGGAAATGACACACATTGCAAAAGCCAACTGAGAATAGTACACGACAGGTCACTTGAATACCCAGGGGAAAAGACAAAGAGGTAGACCAACATATTATTGTAGAAGACAGGTGAAAGCAGAGATGAAGATGATTGGGAAGATATGGGACCTTAAAAGAATAGCAAGTAACAGAACGGCCTGGAAAGTGTTTGCTAAATGAAGACATATGCTCAACAGGGATTTGAAAGGAATAAAAAAAATATAGTAGATTCTGTGAACGCTTTCAGGGCCAAGAAAAATATTGACAGGCGGAAGCTGGCCCGCGGGTCGCCATTTGACTATCTCTGGTATAAATGAAATAACAAGACAGATGTAGCGGAATTTGAAGGATAAGAAGGAGATAATATTTCTGTGGATTCATGTGAAAGCTCACTGGTCGCGGCAGAGCAAAGATTAGTGAACTGGTTTAGTGAGGACAAATTCACGATCCGGATCATCCGCTTTGAGGTTCTCTCAGGCTTAAAAACGGGTACCGGATTTGTTTGTTAAAAGGAAAGCGGGTTTTGGGTGAAGTGCTCAACACGTGACCAAAAATAACGTATCGATGGCTAAAGATATTACGTCACTAATACCGTTATATGTCACACAGAGACGGAGTTATGTCTTTATATTTCTCTCTGTTCCTTCCTTCCTTCCATCCTTCCTTCCTTCCTTCCTTCCTTCCTTCCTTCCTTCCTTCCTTCCTTCCTTCCTTCCTTCCTTCCTTCCTTCCTTCCTTCCTTCCGTTCTTCTTTATTTCTTTTATTTTCTTCCTTTCTTTCTATTTCTTTCATAGTTTTCTCTTTATATCTTAGCTTTTCCTTCCTTTCTTTCTTAGTTTTTCCTTTCGTAGTTAATTTTACCATATCTTTCTTAGTTTTCCCTTCCTTTCTTTCTTAGTTTTCCCTTTCTTTCTTAGTTTTCCTTTCTTTCTTAGTTACTTTTCCCTTTCTTTCTTAGTTTTCCCTTTCTTTCTTAGTTACTTTTCCCTTTCTTTCTTAGTTTTCCTTTCTTTCTTTGTTACTTTTCCCTTTCTTTCTTAGTTTTCACTTTCATTCTTAGTTAGTTTCCCCTTTCTTTCTTAGTTTTCCCTTTCTTTCTTAGTTTTCCTTTCCTTCTTAGTTACTTTTCCCTTTCTTTCTTACTTTTCCTTTCTTTCTTAGTTACTTTTCCCTTTCTTTCTTAGTTTTCCCTTTCTTTCTTAATTTTCCCTTTCTTTCGTAGCTTTCACTTTCTTTCTTAGTTAGATTTCCCTTTCTTTCTTAGTTTTCCCTTTCTTTCTTTCTGTCCTCCTTCCTGCCTTTCTATGAAATTACAACGGTCAGAAACATTATACCGGCTCCAGTTTTGTGTTTTCCGTGTGTTACCGGGGCCTCATTATGAGGGAAGTAAAGAATAGTGACACTGTGACCTTCCAGGCATGTCGTAAGAGACGACTAAGGAGGTTGATCGATGGCTTGACAAGCTGTCATTGTAAAAAGCATTGTTATGGAAACAGAATGATAGATTTTAGAAGCAGTGATTTCTGCAATATGCGTGCATTTTGGCACGCAAGGATTCTGGTTTTGAGATTGTGGTTCTGCCCTATGTGCCGTCTTCGGCTCGAAAGGACAAGAGATAGATAGATAGAATTTTGTGTTTCCTTTCTGTGCTTTATTTGAAACTCGGAGCATTGATCTTTATCAGTTCCTGCAAGAGAAATTTTTTTTTGTGTGTGCATACTATCATATTAGTAGTTGAATTGTGTAGTTACAATGGTTGTTGAAATGTGTAGTTACAATGGTTGTTGAAATGTGTAGTTACAATGGTTGTTGAATTGTGTAGTTACAATGGTTGTTGAATTGTGTAGTTACAATGGTTGTTGAATTGTGTAGTTACAATGGTAGTTAAATTGTGTGTAATTACAATGGTAGTTGAATTGTGTAATTACAATGGTAGTTAAATTGTGTGTAATTACAATGGTAGTTAAATTGTGTGTAATTACAATGGTAATTGAATTGTGTGTAATTACAAAGGTAGTTGAATTGTGCAATTACATTGGTAATTGAATTGTGTAGTTGTAATGGTAGTTGAAGTGTGTAATTACAATGGTAGTTGAAGTGTGTAATTACAATGGTAATTGAATTGTGTAGTTGTAATGGTAGTTGAATTGTGTAGTTACAATGGTAGTTTAGTAATAGGTGGAACAGTTCAGAAGTGCGATAGTTGTGTTAGTGAAGCAGCGGAGATAACCATTAGAAGACAATGTCACTAACCATCGGTGCTAGCCTAGAAATTGTCTCAATCCAACATTAATGATGATGTTCAGTTCTACAACTAATCGATCATCGGGCTAAAATGATATCCAATAACTAGATGTGAGCGAATGATAGACCGATTCTGATTGTGTACAGCTGTGTCGTCTCCATGTATTTATAACATATATGAAGTTCAACACAAGACAATAACCAAGAGACCGAGATAGATATAAGGTGTAACAAAGCATGTCAAGTTATAGGCCAAGTATCAACACTATTGAAAAACAAAGCAATAATTACGGAAACAAAAAGGACAATATACAAATCAATATTTCTCTACCAACTCTGAGTTATCAGTGCCAGTATTGGACGCTGGACTCTAGAACAATAAGAAAGATAACGACCACCGAAATGAAATGTGTCAGATGAATGACAGGAAACAGCTTAAGGGACAGAGTAAGAAACACTGACCTGAGGAAGAAACTCGAAATTGAACCAGCCATCGAATACATAAAGAAACAACCGATACATTGGTTCGGCCACATAACAAGACAAAAAGAACTAACAATGACTCAAAGGGCCATAAACAAACACTACGAAAACGCCAGATTAAGAGGAAGACTGAGAAAGAGATGGATAAAGGGAATACTAGAGTCACTAGGAGGAATAACATCAGAAGAGGCCAACAGAAGAGCAAAGAATCGCAGATTGTATCTCCCCTCGACGTCAACGGCAACAGAGGAAGGATAGTAGAAGAGGAAGAAGAACGCCTTGTAAGATGTTGTCCTATAAACGCATATACTGTTTTATCGGCTAATTGTTCACTGTGTACACCTAGTAATAGTTAAGATGCATGATGTATGCAAACTCAATGTTTTGATAAAGATATGACAAGACCACTATGTTGCTGTTGCAAAGGACAAGAGGTAGGGTTCGATCCCAACCGATGGCTTCAGAGTTCACTCAGCCTTAAATGGGTACCGGATTTTTTTCTGGGAAAGTAAAGCGGCACGGGCGTAATACCGACCATATTACCTCACAAATCATGTGTTGAAGGTCTGTAAAATTTATGGTCACTAACACCATATTTCCCTATATACGCAATTGGCGTGACGGGGGTACTTTCCTTACTTTATTTTACTTTACTATGTTGCTGAGATCTATAACAAGGAAAACATCCGATGCGATAGATTAGCGAATCATTTCAGGGGAAGATGTACTTTTCACAACACTCGGAAAAAATCACAAACAATCAACAACAGAAAACAAACAATAGATGGTCCGAAGCAGGATCGAATCCGTACTCCTCGGTACAGCGCTTTGCCACGAGCAACCAAACGCTAGGGCACACAGCCAACTCAGCTATCTACTTGTTTCTGTAACATGATTCTTATTTAGTAAAACCTTGTTGTTAATCATGTCGTCAAATCCCTGCTAGTTCTTAAGTTCTTAAATGTTAGGTAGAGCCAGTCTTAACATATGGATGTGAATCATGGACAATAGGACAACAGACAAGAAAATCTCTGGAGTCTGTAGAAATGTGGTTTTACAGAGAACGTTGAGAATACCATGGACAGCTAAGAAGAGTAATGAAAATGTTCTGAAAGAGGTCAAAGCAAAACGAGAGCTAATTTCCAATATTAGGAAGAAACAATCATCATTTTTTGGCCATGTAATGAGAAGAGAACAACTGGAATATATTGTAACAACTGGAAAAATTGAGGGACGAAAAGATAGAGGGAAGTAAAGAGACAAAAATAACAGACAGCTTAAGAGAATGGCTTGGAAGAAGGACAACAACAAAAATGATAAATAACTGTCGAGATCGGAAGTTGTGGAGAGACATGATCACCTGCGCCATCAGGCATGGCACTTGATGATAAGTGTGGTGAATATTTTCAATAGAACTTCTTCTATTCTATTTGAATGTGCTATAAAAGAACCATACTCAATATTTTGTTTCTGTAATGAGCAAATAAGCAAGGCAACTAACGTATCAGTGATAAGTTGCTGTGATCGGCAAGGAGGATAGCTGATGATAACATAGCAGTGCAGACACGTCAATCAATTCCCTAGTGTACAAGCGAAGCAATGGACGGAGTAAATCGGCTTTCCATAATAACTAACCTTTGAAGCGATTACGGAATGTCCCGAAGATTATTGGAATATTTCAGAACTATTGGTTTTCTGTTTCTGTATTTGGTGCTAGAAAATATCATCACTGCACACCCGACGACTCCATTGGTGCTCCGTTATCGTCATCGAGAATCTCGAGAAAATCTTAGAGGAGTCCTGGCCCAATGGGCACGAACTGGGTGGGATTCATTTTGTTGATTTCTTTTTATTTTTATTTTTTAGCTCACACATTTTGCCACGGCAACGGCTATATTTATGGTCTGCTGTTATCGAATTTACCTGTCAAGGGAACTTTAACGTGCGCGAGTGCACACGGGATGTCCTGTTTATTGCCGCTTTCTGCGAGGGCTAGATATCGGATCTCACTACCCAAGAGATCAGGGGAGAGTAACGCCATGAAGATACCACGATTAATTTTTCCTATTTTTGAAAAAATCGCCAACGCTTTTGGTGGATTCTGAACCTGGATCCATCCTGTCGTGAGACCAACGTCGTACCTCTAGACTACACAGCACCCTCTAGAACTATATGTATAGTATACCACGTTATACTTTAACTATATGTATAGTATACCACGTTATACTTTAACTATATGTCAAATTTCATATTTTTGTTGTTGAAGAAATAGAACGACGTCACTACAAATATCCACCCTGATTTATTTCGTCATCTGATGTAGGACGTAACGTAAACAATACATATTCTCACAGAATCGATATGAACAAGAGAAGGAAGCAACTAAACTAAAGAATTCACATTCTGATTAACATAAAGACATCATCGCAGTGCACAATAAAGACAAGCGGAACAATAGTAAAACAGGTAAATTAATGTAATTATATGCCACCGATGTTAACCTCAGATGGGGTGTCCGGTTAGCGCAATCGATAGGCCGTTGGCTTACCACGGCAACAGCCGGGGTTCGTACCCTGGGTTTTACTAATTCCCTAAAAATTAGTACCTCTGAAGTCGGAGTAAATCTTCCTGCATGGCGAGGGGCATCCTGTAATGGGATAAAACAGACTTTACACGCAAAATTCAGTCCCACAAAATTGAGTGGGTGGGACTCTGACGAAAGCGAACGAACGAACCTCAGATGGTAGATGTACAGCAGGTGAGATGCAGAATGGCTCAGGCATAAGCAGCTTTAAAAAAATGAAGAAGATATTTTGGAATCCATTTTTGACAATAGAAACAAGAAAGAGAGTTCTTAAATGTTATGTAGAGCCAATCTTAACATATGGATGCGAATCATGGACAATGGGACAACAGACAAGAAAATCCACTGGAGTCTGTAGAAATGTGGTTTTACAGAAGAATGTTGAGAAACCATGGGCAACTAAGTAGAGTAATGAAAACATCAAGAAAGAGGCCAAAGCAAAAAGAGAGAGCTAATTTTCAATTTTGGAAGAACTATCATCATTTTTTGGCCATGCTGCGAGAAGGGGGCAGCTGGAATATATTGTAACAACTGGGGAAATTGTGAAACGAAGAGATAAAGGGATTCAAAGAAAAAAGACACAAGACAGCTTAATAGAATGGCTTCTCAGAAGGTCAACAACAGAAATGATAAATAACTATCGAGATCGAAAGTTATGGAGAGACATGATCACCTACGCCAGCAGGCATGGTACTTGATGATGATAATTCTTATTGAATCAAAATAAGCTAGAGAAGAAAGCAACAAAAAACATCGGTATTAAATGCCTGAAAGGAGATCTGGAAATAGGAGAGGAAATTGATTGTTGTCTAGTTAAGCCTCTGCATCTCACAGAATTAGCGATAATTTTATAAAGTTTTAGGTTCTAAAGGAAGAAACAAAATCTTCAGTTGATGACAGACAAAAATGTTTATATTTGTATAATGAGATTTTTCTTTTCTCAACGCGACAGGGGAGGAAATGACAATAGAAGAAATATACAGCATGTGTTCTACTAAGAAAATAACTAATAAATATATCTCATTTAATAGATATGACAAGTCTTGGCAAACAAACCTTTAGACTAAAACGGTCTCTTTTCTTTCTTTCTTTCTTTCTTTCTTACTTTCTTTCTTTCTTTCTTTCTTTCTTTCTTTCTTTCTTTCTTTCTTTCTTCTTTCTTTCTTTCTTTCTTTCTTTCTTTCTTTCTTTCCTTCTTTCTTTCTTTCTTTCTTTCTTTGTTTCTTTCTTTCTTTCTTTCTTTTTTTCTTTCTTTCTTTCCTTCTTTCTTTCTTTATTTCTTTCTTTCTGCCTTTCTTCTTTCTTTCTTTCTTTCTTTCTTTCTTTCTTTCATTCTTTCTTTCTTTTTTTTCTTTCTTTCTATCCTTCTTTCTTTCCTTCTTTCTTTCTTTCCTTTCTTTCTTTCTTTCCGTCCTAATTTGCCTTAAGGCTTCGAGGGGAGATATGGTTCGCGGTTTCTTGTTCTTCTGTTGGCCTCTTCTACCGCTATACCTCCGAGTGTTACTGGTATTCAATCTATCCACCTTTTTCTTGGTCGGCCTAAAAGTGTGGTCTTCACGTAATACAAACACACAAAAATGTCATTCTAAAAGTGTCATAAAAGTTGTCGCACAAAATGAGTGTAATTTGCAGGAAACGGAAGTGTTTTCAGTCGATGCTCAAAGCGAGTGGACAAGGATGTAGTTTTGTGAATGAATATTTCTTTTTTAAATGGTTGGAGGAGACACAATGAAGGCGACATAAGGAGATGTTGGTGGAACACTGGAATATGTAGAAAGAAAAGTGAAATTTCATTAGAGAAAATATTTAAAGAAACAACCTTCCTTAGGTTCAAAGAATCAAGAAACGGAACATGAGACGACTCTCAAGAGTGAGTCGACTACGATTATTCGAGAAGCGTGAGAAAAACTTCAGTACTCCGGACGGTTTTAATGTACCTCAAGGCCGGACGTGTTACAATATCTATCACTATGGTCGCCTAAGTGTGTCAATATGTTCGGCGACCGCTGAGCGTTATTCGCTGTATTTCCCGAGTCACAAAGGAATATTTGATGTCTGCCAATTACCGGCGATTATCAAGATTTGTCCATGGGAAAAACGGCCAATTTCACGAAAATTTGCGATTTTTTGTTGTTGCATTAAGCGATGTATCTCACTATAAAAAAAAAAAAATAGATACCAATTCCAGCAGCGATGAAAACAAATTAAACAGGGGTCGCTGAAGTGTTAATTAGGAAGGTACACGGAGAGACAGAGAGAGAGAGATAAGGGGTGGAGGGGGGGGGTAATGTTTGAACATGGAAAAATATCAAATTTTGAGGAATTTGTGTTTCGATGTGGTAAACCTTACTACGGTATCGTAATCTAGGGTTTAATTTTTATTAGTCCATCACAAAATTAGTTTCTCACAAAAATATTTGCATAATTTAATAGTTTGTTTATTATAACTGATGGAAGCTTTTGCCGAAGTGTTGTAGATTGACTTGTTTTTCTATTAGTTTAGCTGTTCCATGCCATTTTATGTTTATTTTATATAGTCCTCACAAAACAACACTGGCAGTTTCGTAGAACTTTTACATTTTTTCAAGTTCACAAGAGATCCACTAAATTTTGGAAACAGTTTCGTCTTTGTCTTAAAACGTGTATTACATTTGTCTTCTCTTTAGAACCGATACATTTTGTAGAGTTTCGGTGGCTTGGTTGGGCTGCGTGGTCTAGAAGTAAAGCGTCAGTGTCTGGATACGACAATCCAGGTTTTAAATCCAGCCACAGGTGGTGGATATTTGTCTCTTGGAATTTGTGGTTTCTTCGTGGCTTTACCCACATCAAAGATTTGGAAAGTGAGAACAAATGTCCAGCCGTATCGCATATTAGCAAAAGACACTATATCCCGGGAGCACTCTGTGCACGTTAAATAACAATACGTAGTTAAAGGTTGAAGAGAATAGGCCGGGCCGCTCGGAAACTGGTGACAAAGAAAGAACAATTTACAAATAGATCATCATTATCATCATCACTGAGTTCGTCATCATCATTGAGTTCGACATCATCACTGAGTTCGGCATCATCATTGAGTTCGTCATCATCATTGAGTTCGTCTCAAAGCTTATCTGCATAACAGGAGAGCCAGAGTGCAACTGGATGGTCTTAAGAGTAAGAAGGTCTTATTGCGCCAGGGCGTTCCACAAGGAGGGGTACTATCTCCAACACTTTTTCTGATCTACATCAATGACCTAGTTACTGAACTACCACATGGCATCAAAGTGGCAATGTATGCAGATGACTTGGTAATGTGGTGCACAGAGGAGTATGCAACAGTGGCCTCCAAATTGCTACAAAGAGCTATGAATGCACTGAATTCATGGACAAATAGATGGTGTATCAGCATCAATACAGACAAATGCAGTACTACACTTTTCACACTCTCCCCAAAACAAAAAGCAGAAGCCATCTACATAAACAATGAGCCTGTGAAAGAAGACATACAAGCTACATATCTCGGAGTTACATTT
This sequence comes from Megaustenia siamemsis, assembly GCA_032433765.1. Taxonomy (NCBI): domain Eukaryota; kingdom Metazoa; phylum Mollusca; class Gastropoda; order Stylommatophora; family Ariophantidae; genus Megaustenia; species Megaustenia siamemsis. The sequence continues at coordinate 60,978,499 of JAVIAB010000041.1, read as the reverse complement.
GATAACAAACTATCTTGGAAACAGCAGATAAATAAGGCAACCCAAAAAGCAAGGAGGAAATTGGCTATTCTAAGAAAGCTGTGTGGAACCACATGGGGTGCGAGTGGGAAAATAATCAGTAAAGTTTACCAACAGTGTATACGCCCACATTTAGAATATGGATCATCCGCATGGTGCTCAGCATCAAACACCACATTGCAAGAACTGGATAAAGTACAAAACCAGGCACTTAGGGTCATCAAAGGAGCAATGAAATCAACACCAATATTGGAGATGGAGAAATTGTGGAGGATACCAGCACTGAGAGAACGGAGAGACACAAAGGTGCTGATACAGGCAGAAAAATTTGTATGCATGCCGAGACATCCAATGAAGGACAGATTCCAAAATCTTGCATTGGGACGACTTAAGAGAAGCAGCTTTATCCACCAAGCCAAGCGTATTAGTAGACAAACACCAGACATGCCAAGAGTTGTTAAACCCCTTCTGCCCATACCAGAACAGACTCCCTGGACAGATGAATCAGGATTATCAGTTCAAATACGGACAGAAGTGAAAGGAATAGTTGACAAAGAGGAACAAAATAGTCTACAGCGAAAAACAATAGCTCTCAGTTTCCTGGATGAAGAATACCCACAAGACCTATGGATTCGTGTGTACACAGATGGATCAGCACAGAATGCAGTAAAGAATGGGGGAGCAGGTGCATATATAGAGTACCCAAATAACACTAGGGATATGAATAAAATAGCAACAGGGAAATATTGTCACAATTATGATGCGGAAATACAAGCAATAAAGTTGGCAATAGAAAAACTGCTGAACGGTAATCTTAGCCCACAGCCTGTAGTGTTTTTGACAGATGCAAGATCAGTACTCCAGGCACTACAATCCAGAAAATTACCACATCTGCAGACCTTATTGACTGAACTCTGCAAGCACCACAGGGTTGCCCTGCAGTGGATCCCGTCTCACTGTGGAATACCAGGAAATGAGAAAGCAGATCAGTTGGCAAAGGAAGGTTCAACAGGCACACAACTAGATACACCAGTTACATACCATCATAAGAAACAGATAATCAAATCAATCAGAGGACTACAAGCCCCAAATCAGGATGCCTTTCATAATATGAATAGATATGAACAAGTTATCATTATACGCCTAAGAACAGGACACAATCGACTCCATAGTCACATGTATACAAAATTCAAGATCGGCACATCAACTACTTGTACATGTGGACAGGCACCCCAGACTGCTGAACACATACTTCAAGACTGCACTGAATATAGTAGACTGAGGAAAATCCATTGGCCCATAGATACAACACTACAGACAAAACTATATGGGCCACTGCAAGAATTACAAAAGACAGTAAAATTTATACAGGAACGACATTGCAGATATAGACAATACTTCAGGCGAACGAAAGATAGATAGATAGATAGATAGATAGATAGATAGATAGATAGATAGATAGATAGATAGATAGATAGATAGATAGATAGATAGATAGATAGATAGATAGATAGATAGATAGATTGAGTTCGTCATCATCATTGAGTTCGTCATCATCATTGAGTTCGTCATCATCATTGAGTTCGGCATCATCATTGAGTTCGGCATCATCATTGAGTTCGTCATCATCATTGAGTTCGTCATCATCATTGAGTTCGTCATCATCATTGAGTTCGTCATCATCATTGAGTTCGTCATCATCATTGAGTTCGTCATCATCATTGAGTTCGTCATCATCATTGAGTTCGTCATCATCATTGAGTTCGTCATCATCATTGAGTTCGGCATCATCATTGAGTTCGTCATCATCATTGAGTTCGTCATCATCATTGAGTTCGGCATCATCATTGAGTTCGGCATCATCACTGAGTTCGGCATCATCATTGAGTTCGGCATCATCATTGAGTTCGTCATCATCATTGAGTTCGGCATCATCATTGAGTTCGTCATCATCATTGAGTTCGTCATCATCATTGAGTTCGTCATCATCATTGAGTTCGGCATCATCATTGAGTTCGGCATCATCACTGAGTTCGGCATCATCATTGAGTTCGGCATCATCATTGAGTTCGTCATCATCATTGAGTTCGTCATCATCATTGAGTTCGGCATCATCACTGAGTTCGGCATCATCATTGAGTTCGGCATCATCATTGAGTTCGTCATCATCATTGAGTTCGTCATCATCATTGAGTTCGTCATCATCATTGAGTTCGGCATCATCATTGAGTTCGGCATCATCATTGAGTTCGGCATCATCATTGAGTTCGTCATCATCATTGAGTTCGGCATCATCACTGAGTTCGGCATCATCATTGAGTTCGTCATCATCATTGAGTTCGTCATCATCATTGAGTTCGTCATCATCATTGAGTTCGGCATCATCATTGAGTTCGTCATCATCATTGAGTTCGTCATCATCATTGAGTTCGTCATCATCACTGAGTTCTTCATCATCATTGAGTTCGTCATCATCATTGAGTTCGGCATCATCATTGAGTTCGTCATCATCATTGAGTTCGTCATCATCATTGAGTTCGTCATATTGAGTTCGGCATCATCATTGAGTTCGTCATCATCATTGAGTTCGGCATCATCATTGAGTTCGTCATCATCATTGAGTTCGGCATCATCATTGAGTTCGTCATCATCATTGAGTTCGTCATCATCATTGAGTTCGGCATCATCATTGAGTTCGGCATCATCATTGAGTTCGTCATCATCATTGAGTTCGGCATCATCATTGAGTTCGGCATCATCATTGAGTTCGGCATCATCATTGAGTTCGTCATCATCATTGAGTTCGTCATCATCATTGAGTTCGGCATCATCATTGAGTTCGGCATCATAACAAACACCATACAGGAGACATGCTAAAGACATTATAGAAAATAAACAAGAAATGGTATTAAGCAGCTACTACTAAATTTGAAGAGAGATGAGATAAACTACGTTTCGGCGAAAGCCACCATCAGGTTTTTTTTATCTGCTGAAGTCTTTTACCAAAAACGTTATATTTTGTCTCGTTTCAGTATAGGTCGGACTGCTTAATACAATTTTATGTTTATTTTTCATGTTTTCTGCAGCTCTACTCACAGATGAACATGATATTTAATATTTTAAATATACGGGGTCTCGGTAGCCTAGTTCGGAAAACCACTCGACTGGGCTACCAACGTTCGTGTACCCCGTGCTAGATTCCTGCTGGAAGCAGTGTGTGTATTCGTGGTTAGAAAAAAAAATACCCCCGCGGTCGAACCAGCCTCTTGCATAAATGCGTACCAGGGTAGTACTCTGGGGAAGGTGAGGAATTCCGCCTCGCATTTTCGCTGCTTGAAGCGAAACTATCCCAGAAATACGAACTTTGTGTGAAAACGTGCGTGCTAAGACGTAGTTTCAAGTCTCGTACTTTACCTTCACCTTTTCTTTTACCTTTACCTTTACCTTTACCTTTACCTTTACCTTTACCTTTTAATTGAAATATTTTAGATTTTTGTCTATCTCCTAAAATTAACCTGAACTCTCCATTTTCCATCAACGCTGTAAGACCGCAGAGACAGAGTTAAGTAAAGTGTCGTAAATATGTAGCCGTCGGTATTTAGGAACGACGTGGTCAAGAACTTACCTACATCATGTCTAGACATTCTCAAATATATCTTTGATGATATTGATGTATATTCATTTCTATTTGAAACCAGACATTGTCGGATGTGTGTGCGAACGACGTGTTTGTCATTAGTTGAAGGTCCACTCTCCATATCGATTATAATCCCTTCCGATAATTGCCAACTAATGGTTCCAATGGAACATTAGATGCTGAACAAATGGATTTCCACTTCAGAGTGTCCTTGTCCAACATCCTGACAGCGACAAGTGCAAATTTAGCGATAGTGAGTTTCCAAAAGTGGAAGGATGGATGTGTGGACGAGTTTAAGAATAGATGCTGGATGTGAGGAGAAGGCGAAGAGAAAGGATTAGGAGGGGGGGGGGTGATTTCTGATATTGACCTAAATCTCATCATCATCATGTGTCATACCGATTGGCGTAAGGGATCATGTCCATCCACAATCTTCTATCCACCGTGCGTCGTACCATTTCTATTGTTGATTGTTTTCCATGCCATGACACCAAGCTACCTTGTATCTTATCTCTTAATCGTCCGCGATCTCTCTTACCCTGTATTTTTCTAGTTGTAACCAAGTATTCAAACTTTCATCTTCTCATGTTGTGCCAGAAAAATGATGATTGTTTTTTTCTGATGTCTTTTAGGAGCTCCCTTTTTGTATTGGCCTCTTTGAGAATTTTCTCTATGGTCCTTATAGCTGTCCATGAAATTTTCAACATTCTTCTAGTCCTAACTCTAGTGTACAGAATAACTGGTTTTGTTTCAACGTTCTTCTAGTCCTAACTCTAGTGTACAGATTAACTGCTTTTGTTTCAACATTCTTCTAGTCCTAACTCTAGTTTACAGATTAAGTGGTTTTGTTTCAACGTTCTTCTAGTCCTAACTCTAGTTTACAGATTAAGTGGTTTTGTTTCAACGTTCTACTAGTCCTAACTCTAGTTTACAGATTAAGTGGTTTTGTTTCAACGTTCTACTAGTCCTAACTCTAGTTTACAGATTAAGTGGTTTTGTTTCAACATTCTTCTAGTCCTAACTCTAGTTTACAGATTAAGTGGTTTTGTTTCAACGTTCTTCTAGTCCTAACTCTAGTTTACAGATTAAGTGGTTTTGTTTCAACGTTCTTCTAGTCCTAACTCTAGTTTACAGATTAAGTGGTTTTGTTTCAACGTTCTACTAGTCCTAACTCTAGTTTACAGATTAAGTGGTTTTGTTTCAACATTCTTCTAGCCCTAACTCTAGTTTACAGATTAAGTGGTTTTGTTTCAACATTCTTCTAGCCCTAACTCTAGTTTACAGATTAAGTGGTTTTGTTTCAACGTTCTACTAGTCCTAACTCTAGTTTACAGATTAAGTGGTTTTGTTTCAACATTCTTCTAGTCCTAACTCTAGTTTACAGATTAAGTGGTTTTGTTTCAATATTCTTCTAGCCCTAACTCTAGTTTACAGATTAAGTGGTTTTGTTTCAACGTTCTACTAGTCCTAACTCTAGTTTACAGATTAAGTGGTTTTGTTTCAACGTTCTACTAGTCCTAACTCTAGTTTACAGATTAAGTGGTTTTGTTTCAACATTCTTCTAGTCCTAACTCTAGTTTACAGATTAAGTGGTTTTGTTTCAACGTTCTTCTAGTCCTAACTCTAGTTTACAGATTAAGTGGTTTTGTTTCAACGTTCTACTAGTCCTAACTCTAGTTTACAGATTAAGTGGTTTTGTTTCAACATTCTTCTAGTCCTAACTCTAGTTTACAGATTAAGTGGTTTTGTTTCAACATTCTTCTAGCCTTAACTCTAGTGTACAGATTAACTGGTTTTGTTTCAACATTCTTCTAGTCCTAACTCTAGTGTACAGATTAACTGGTTTTGTTTCAACATTCTTCTAGTCCTAACTCTAGTGTACAGATTAACTGCCTTGGTTTCAACATTCTTCTAGTCCTAACTCTAGTGTACAGATTAACTGCTTTGGTTTCAACATTCTTCTAGCCCTAACTCTAGTGTACAGATTAACTGGTTTGGTTTCAACATTCTTCTATTCCTAACTCTAGTGTACAGATTAACTGGTTTTGTTTCAACATTCTTCTAGTCCTAACTCTAGTGTACAGATTAACTGCTTTGGTTTCAACATTCTTCTAGTCCTAACTCTATTGTACTGATTAACTGCTTTGGTTTCAACATTCTTCTAGTCCTAACTCTAGTTTACAGATTAACTGCTTTGGTTTCAACATTCTTCTAGTCCTAACTCTAGTGTACAGATTAACTGGTTTTGTTTCAACATTCTTCTAGTCCTAACTCTAGTGTACAGATTAACTGGTTTTGTTTCAACATTCTTCTAGCCTTAACTCTAGTGTACAGATTAACTGGTTTTGTTTCAACATTCTTCTAGTCCTAACTCTAGTGTACAGATTAACTGGTTTGGTTTCAACATTCTTCTAGTCCTAACTCTAGTGTACAGATTAACTGGTTTTGTTTCAACATTCTTCTAGCCCTAACTCTAGTGTACAGATTAACTGCTTTGGTTTCAACATTCTTCTAGTCCTAACTCTAGTGTACAGATTAACTGCTTTGGTTTCAACATTCTTCTAGTCCTAACTCTAGTTTACAGATTAACTGCTTTGGTTTCAACATTCTTCTAGTCCTAACTCTAGTGTACAGATTAACTGGTTTTGTTTCAACATTCTTCTAGCCCTAACTCTAGTGTACATATTAACCGGTTTTGTTTCAACATTCTTCTAGCCCTAACTCTATTGTACAGAATAACTGGTTTTGTTTCAACATTCTTCTAGTCCTAACGCTAGTGTACAGATTAACTGCTTTTGTTTCAACATTCTTCTAGTCCTAACTCTAGTGTACAGATTAACTGCTTTGGTTTCAACATTCTTCTAGTCCTAACTCTAGTGTACAGATTAACTGCTTTGGTTTCAACATTCTTCTAGTCCTAACTCCATTGTACAGATTAACTGGTTTTCTTTCAACATTCTTCTAGTCCTAACTCTAGTGTACAGATTAACTGGTTTTGTTTCAACATTCTTCTAGTCCTAACTCTAGTGTACAGATTAACCGGTTTTGTTTCAACATTCTTCTAGTCCTAACTCTAGTGTACACAATAACTGGTTTTGTTTCAACATTCTTCTAGTCCTAACTCTAGTGTACAGATTAACTAGTTTTGTTTCAACATTCTTCTAGCCTTAACTCTAGTGTACAGATTAACTGGTTTTGTTTCAACATTCTTCTAGTCCTAACTCTAGTGTACAGAATAACTGGTTTTGTTTCAAAATTCTTCTAGTCCTAACTCTAGTGTACAGATTAACCGGTTTTGTTTCAACATTCTTCTAGTCCTAACTCTAGTGTACAGAATAACTGGTTTTTGTTTCAACATTTTTCTAGTCCAAACTCTAGTGTACAGATTAACTGGTTATGTTTCAACATTCTTCTAGCCCTAACACTAGTGCACAGATTAACTGGTTTTGTTTCAACGTTCATCTAGTCCTAACTCTAGTGTACAGATTTACTACTTTTGTTTCAACATTCTTCTAGCCCTAACTCTAGTGTACAGATTAACTGGTTTTGTTTCAACGTTCTTCTAGTCCTAACTCTAGTGTACAGATTTACTGGTTTTGTTTCAACGTTCTTCTAGCCCTAACTCTAGTGTACAGATTAACCGGTTTTGTTTCAACGTTCTTCTAGTCCTAACTCTAGTGTACAGAATAACTGGTTTTGTTTCAACATTCTTCTAGTCCTAACTCTAGTGTACAGATTAACCGGTTTTGTTTGAACATTCTTCTAGTCCTAACTCTAGTGTACAGATTAACTGGTTTTGTTTCAACATTCTTCTAGTCCTAACTCTAGTGTACAGATTAACTGGTTTTGTTTCAACATTCTTCTAGCCTTAACTCTAGTGTACAGATTAACTGGTTTTGTTTCAACATTCTTCTAGTCCTAACTCTAGTGTACAGATTAACTGCTTTGGTTTCAACATTCTTCTAGTCCTAACTCTAGTGTACATATTAACTGGTTTTGTTTCAACATTCTTCTAGCCCTAACTCTAGTGTACAGATTAACTGCTTTGGTTTCAACATTCTTCTAGTCCTAACTCTAGTGTACAGATTAACTGCTTTGGTTTCAACATTCTTCTAGTCCTAACTCTAGTTTACAGATTAACTGCTTTTGGTTTCAACATTCTTCTAGTCCTAACTCTAGTGTACAGATTAACTGGTTTTGTTTCAACATTCTTCTAGCCCTAACTCTAGTGTACAGATTAACCGGTTTTGTTTCAACATTCTTCTAGCCCTAACTCTATTGTACAGAATAACTGGTTTTGTTTCAACATTCTTCTAGTCCTAACTCTAGTGTACAGATTAACTGCTTTTGTTTCAACATTCTTCTAGTCCTAACTCTAGTGTACAGATTAACTGCTTTGGTTTCAACATTCTTCTAGTCCTAACTCTAGTGTACAGATTAACTGCTTTGGTTTCAACATTCTTCTAGTCCTAACTCTAGTATACAGATTAACTGGTTTTCTTTCAACATTCTTCTAGTCCTAACTCTAGTGTACAGATTAACTGGTTTTGTTTCAACATTCTTCTAGTCCTAACTCTAGTGTACAGATTAACCGGTTTTGTTTCAACATTCTTCTAGTCCTAACTCTAGTGTACAGAATAACTGGTTTTGTTTCAACATTCTTCTAGTCCTAACTATAGTGTACAGATTAACTAGTTTTGTTTCAACATTCTTCTAGCTTTAACTCTAGTGTACAGATTAACTGGTTTTGTTTCAACATTCTTCTAGTCCTAACTCTAGTGTACAGATTAACCGGTTTTGTTTCAACATTCTTCTAGTCCTAACTCTAGTGTACAGAATAACTGGTTTTGTTTCAACATTCTTCTAGTCCTAACTCTAGTGTACAGATTAACTGGTTTTGTTTCAACATTCTTCTAGCCCTAACTCTAGTATACAGATTAACTGCTTTTGTTTCAACATTCTTCTAGCCCTTACTCTTGTGTACAGATTAACTGCTTTTGTTTCATCATTCTTCTAGTCCTAACTCTAGTGTACAGATTAACTGCTTTGTTTTCAACATTCTTCTAGTCCTAACTCTAGTGTACAGATTAACTGGTTTTGTTTCAACATTCTTCTAGCCCTAACTCTAGTGTACAGAGTAACCGGTTTTGTCTCAAACGACAGAGACGGAACGTGTCAAACAAATAAATCAAGAACATCAGGTTTTGAGTTGTCCTCATGTCCTTCCCAACATTCTGTAACATAATCGGCTAAGTAGTCGTGTTAACCTCCATCGACATCCTTCTCAGCTGTCCCATGAGCCTCCCAGTTACTGCCTATGTTCCAGCAGTTCTTTGCTATTTACATGTCCAAGGAAATATGAGTAAGTATTTTTTAAAAACATGATTTTGTCAAGGAAATTTAATTGTGTCAAAGCAAATATGATTGTGTCAAGGAAATATGATTATATTAAATAAAAACATGATTGTTTCAAGGAAATATGATTGTGTCAAGGAAATTTGATTGTGTCAAGGAAATTTAATTGTGTCAGGGAAATTTGATTGTGTCAAGGAAGTTTGATTGTGTCAAAGAAATATGATTGTGCTAAATAAACCTGATTGTGTCAAGGAAATATAACTGTGTCAATGAAATATGACTGTGTCAAGAAAATGTGTCTGTGTTAAAAAAAATAAACCTGATTGTGTCAACGAAATATGATTGTGTCAAGGAAATATGATAGTGTCAAGGAAATATGGTTGTGTCAACGAAATATGATTGTGTCAAGGAAATATGCCTGTGTCAAGGAAATATGGTTGTGTTAAGCAAATATGTCTGTGTCAAGAAAATATGATTGTGGTAAAAAACCTGATTGTGTCAAGGAAATATGATTGTGTCAAGGAAATATGATTGTGTCAAGTAAATATGATTGTGTCAAAGCAAATATGATTGTGTCAAGGAAATATGACTGTGTCAAAGAAATATGATTGTGTCAAGGAAATATGATTGTATTTAAAAACATGATTGTTTCAAGGAAATATGATTGTGTCAAGGAAATTTGATTGTGTCAAGGAAATTTAATTGTGTCAGGGAAATTTGATTGTGTCAAGGAAGTTTGATTGTGTCAAAGAAATATGATTGTGCTAAATAAACCTGATTGTGTCAAGGAAATATAACTGTGTCAATGAAATATGACTGTGTCAAGAAAATGTGTCTGTGTTAAAAAAAATAAACCTGATTGTGTCAACGAAATATGATTGTGTCAAGGAAATATGATAGTGTCAAGGAAATATGGTTGTGTCAACGAAATATGATTGTGTCAAGGAAATATGCCTGTGTCAAGGAAATATGGTTGTGTTAAGCAAATATGTCTGTGTCAAGAAAATATGATTGTGGTAAAAAACCTGATTGTGTCAAGGAAATATGATTGTGTCAAGGAAATATGATTGTGTCAAGTAAATATGATTGTGTCAAAGCAAATATGATTGTGTCAAGGAAATATGACTGTGTCAAAGAAATATGATTGTGTCAAGGAAATATGATTGTATTTAAAAACATGATTGTTTCAAGGAAATATGATTGTGTCAAGGAAATATGATTGTGTCAAGGAAATATGATTGTGTCAAGGAAATATGATTGTGTCTAAGAAATGTGATTGTGTCAAGGAAATATGATTGTGTCAAGGAAGTTTGATTTTGTCAAGGAAATATGATTGTGTCAAGAAATATGATTGTGTCAAGGAAATATGATTGTGTCAAGGAAATTAAATTGTGCCAAGGTAGTTTGATCGTGTCAAGGAAATATTATTGTTTCAAGGAAATATGATTGTGTCAAGAAATATGATTGTGTCAAGGAAATTATATTTTGTCAAGGAAATATGATTGTGTCAAGGAAATTTAATTATGTCAAGGAAATATGATTGTGTCAAGAAATATAATTGTGTCAAGGAAATATGATTGTGTCAAGGAAAATTTGATTTTGTCAAAAAAATTTGATAGTGTCAAGGAAATATGATTATATTTAAAAAACATGATTGTATCAAGGAAATTTGATTGTGTCAGGGAAATATAATTGTCAAGGAAATATGATTGTGTCAAGGAAATTTGATTGTGTCAAGGACGATTAAAGATAGGGTTTTCGAAGTTAGGTTGATTGAAGATATGATGTTTGAAGATATGGTGTTTGAAGATAAGATGTTTGAAGATATGATGTTTGAAGATATGCTGTTTGAAGATATGCTGTTTGAAGATAACATGTTTGATGATAGGGTGATTGTAGATAGGGTGTTTGAAGATATGGTGTTTGAAGATAAGATGTTTGATGATAGGGTGATTGTAGATAGGGTGTTTGAAGATATGATGTTTCAAGATATGCTGTTTGAAGATAAGATGTTTGATGGTAGGGTGATTGTAGATAGGGTGTTTGAAGATATGGTGTTTGAAGATAAGATGTTTGATGATAGGGTGATTGTAGATATGGTGTTTGAAGATATGGTGTTTGAAGATAAGATGTTTGAAGATATGGTGTTTGAAGATATGATGTTTGAAGATATGGTGTTTGAAGATATGGTGTTTGAAGATATGGTGTTTGAAGATATGGTGTTTGAAGATATGATGTTTGAAGATATGGTGTTTGAAGATATGGTGTTTGAAGATAAGATGTTTGAAGATATGGTGTTTGAAGATATGATGTTTGAAGATATGGTGTTTGAAGATAAGATGTTTGAAGATATGGTGTTTGAAGATATGATGTTTGAAGATATGATGTTTGAAGATATGGTGTTTGAAGATATGATGTTTGAAGATATGGTGTTTGAAGATATGGTGTTTGAAGATATGGTGTTTGAAGATACGATATTTGAAGATATGGTGTTTGAAGATATGATGTTTGAAGATATGATGTTTGAAGATATGGTGTTTGAAGATATGATGTTTGAAGATATGGTGTTTGAAGATATGATGTTTGAAGATATGGTGTTTGAAGATATGATGTTTGAAGATATGGTGTTTGAAGATATGGTGTTTGAAGATATGGTGTTTGAAGATATGGTGTTTGAAGATATGATGTATGAAGATATGGTGTTTGAAGATATAGTGTTTGAAGATAAGATGTTTGAAGATAAGATGTTTGAAGATATGGTGTTTGAAGATATGGTGTTTGAAGATATGATGTTTGAAGATATGGTGTTTGAAGATATGGTGTTTGAAGATAAGATGTTTGAAGATATGGTGTTTGAAGATATGGTGTTTGAAGATATGGTGTTTGAAGATATGATGTTTGAAGATATGGTGTTTGAAGATATGGTGTTTGAAGATATGATGTTTGAAGATATGGTGTTTGAAGATATGATGTTTGAAGATATGGTGTTTGAAGATATGGTGTTTGAAGATATGATGTTTGAAGATATGGTGTTTGAAGATATGGTGTTTGAAAATATGGTGTTTGAAGATATGATGTTTGAAGATATGGTGTTTGAAGATATGGTGTTTGAAGATATGATGTTTGAAGATATGGTGTTTGAAGATATGGTGTTTGAAGATATGGTGTTTGAAGATAAGATGTTTGAAGATATGGTGTTTGAAGATAAGATGTTTGAAGATATGGTGTTTGAAGATAAGATGTTTGAAGATAGGGTGTTTGTAGACAAGATGTTTGAAGATGTGATGTTTGAAGATATTGAGGTTGAAGATAAGATGTTTGAAGATATGATGTTTGAAGATATTGTGGTTGAAGATAAGATGTTTGAAGATATGATGTTTGAAGATATGGTGTTTGAAGATAAGATGTTTGAAGATGTGATGTTTGAGGATAAGATGTTTAAAGATAAGTTGTTTGAATATAGGGTCTTTGGATATACGGTCTTTGAAGATAGCGCAGTTGACGACAGGGTCTTTGACATTAGCGTGTTTGACTACATGGTCTTTTGAATATTATGTGTTTGACGACAGTGTCTTGAAAGATATAACATGAAAATAGTGTCTTTGCAGACAGATTGATTACAAATGCTTTAAAGAATGTTCACTTTTCCCGAGACATGATATTTTATTTGCACACCTAACCGCAGAATCTCTAATTCATATTTCTATTTCTCTCGTAAGATGTCCTAAATCATATCTCTATTCTCTCGTCAGATGTTCTAAATCCTATCTCTATTTCTCTCGTCAGAAGTTCTACATTCTATAATCATAGTCTGTCCAAAAACCTGACCCACTACAACATTTTCATTGAACCATAGACACACGCTATTTTGATCACAGCGTCGAGTGTTATCAGCACCAGACCAGTAACGCTAGATTAAGAAAGGTGAGAATTATTATAACAACCTTCGAAATGAAAAAAGTGTTAGCCGCATGACAAGAGCAGTCTGTGGGATAAGATTTTAATTGGCATGAACCAGCTCTGACGCCCTCATCCATGATCGATCAGATCTAATAGCATGCAACATTATAACAACAACGACAACAAAAATATCTGCAGACTGCAATCTTTGGAAACACAATCTAAAGCTCCAACTCAAACAAGAAGCAGACAGATTCATAGAAAAAGAGAATACATGTCGAAAGGAAAGAAAAAAATAACATTTCTAGGGACGCTGAAAAATCCATGGTTAACTATAATTGACGGAGGCTACTACTTCTACTACTACTACTACTACTACTACTGCTACTAATATTACTACTACTGTTAATACTAGTACTACTACTACTCCTAATACTACTACTACTACTTCTACTACAAATAATACTACTACTATTAACACTACTAATACTACTACAAATAATAATACTTCTACTACTACTACTAATACTACTAATACTACTACTAATACTTCTACTACTACTACTACTACTACTAATACTACTACTACTACTAATACTACTAATACTACTACTAATACTTCTACTACTACTACTAATACTACTAATACTACTACTAATACTACTACTACTACTACTACTAATACTACTACTACTACTACTACTAATACTACTACTACTACTACTACTAATACTACTACTACTGCTGCTACTACTACTACTACTACTACTAATACTACTACTACTACTACTACTACTACTGCTGCTACTACTACTACTACTACTACTACTAATACTACTACTACTACTACTACTACTAATACTGCTACTACTACTACTACTACTACTACTGCTACTACTACTACTACTACTACTACTAATACTACTACTACTACTACTACTACTACTGCTACTGCTACTACTACTACTACTACTACTACTACTGCTACTGCTACTACTACTACTACTACTACTACTACTGCTACTGCTACTACTACTACTACTACTACTACTACTGCTACTGCTACTACTACTACTACTACTGCTACTACTACTACTACTACTACTACTACTATAAGAACAATAGATGTTCTACTATAAATTGATGTTTTATGCCTTAAAACATTACAGGCATCTGTATAGATATGTTCACCTGACGTATCTCCACAGTAATGTGCAAGAGGAGTCTGTATGCTCTTATCCTCAAGAGATGATCCAGTGTTAGCAATGCTACCAAGAGATAACATAAGCTGGATAGGTCAATAGGCTGGGACCCCTACTCCACCTCTTTGCAGTGCCTCTAATAACAGACGAACAAATCTAGTGTGGCTAAGCATGAAGGGATCGAAGAGGGAAGGCAACCAAGTACTAAAAATGCCGTACTGAAGTCGGATGTATTGGGACCGAAAGGCACAAATAAATTACAAAACAACGCATCTACGCCCACTTAACGTCCTTTTAAGGACGGACGACGAAGAGGTCTATCCATTCCTTTAGTAGTCGATTGATGAATGACAGAAAGAAAGAGAAAGTGACAATTCAAGTATGACATCATGAGCAATCAACAAACACTGAGTAAAACTCTGATAGAAGCCACACTACAATAACAAGATGGACAGATGAAATATTGGACACGGAAACATAACAGCTAGGAAAACCAGCAGAAAAGAACAATACCACAAACTGTACCTCCCAAAGACACCGTGTTGCAGGTGATGAAAGAGAGAAAATTCAGAAAAAATAAAGAAGAGAAGAAGAAAACGAGATAAATAAGAAAAACGTATTCAGTAAGTAAACCTAACGTTATACAACACAAAATACTACCCCCGCTCCAGCTTTATCCGTCAGGCAAACTGCCAGCCACCTCACCGACTGTACAACACATAATTCACAACAATGCATTACTATACATTCATTACTGAAATGAAATTCTAATTCCCTGCCCTTTGACCTCTCGCTTCCATTTTTCGTTATATTAGCCTGTCCTTCTGTATGGGAAATGTTGAAAACTGTATTATGTGGAATTTAATTGAACTTGGAGTCATAAAAGATAGACTTAATCGATTCGCGAACGTCGTGGCACTTGTTACGACTTTGTATTCATGCCACGATCTCAACGATCATGTTGGAAAACACAAGAAAGGAAAATACGCTAAGATCTCGGTTACTACGAGTTCTTCAAGCGAAGATTAAGGTCTAAATAGCGAACCTTTTTTTTAAATTAAACGAAAATTAGAGTATTGGCTAAGTTGGTCCTGATATAACTAAAAAAAAAAGTGCCCCGTCACGCCAACTGGCGTCTAGGGAATATGGTGTTGGTGATCATAATTTTTACAAACCTTCGGCATATGATTTTTGGGGTAATGTGGTCGGTATTACTCTCGAGACGTTTTATTTTCCCAGAAAAAAAATCGGGTACCCATTTAAGACTGGGTGAACTTGGAAACCGTCGATCAGGATAGAATCCGACTTCTTGCCTTTAGTAGTCCAGTTCACTGACCACTGAGTTATCGCGGCTCCCAGTCCAGTTCACTGACCACCAAAAGTCATCTTGTTGGACGTGTGAGTAGTAGTTGTGGCTGTGAACCCACCCCAAAAGTGGAATAACAAGCACCGAAAGACAATAGATTTGGCACCGACTTTGCACGAAACATGCACCAAAACCCGTGCCAAAGTCCGATAATCGGCTTATTATCTCGGTGGTCGTGATCGGTAATCGGCTTATCTCGTGGTGTGCGTTGGTGCGTGACGATCGGCGCGTCGTGGTGTGTGCGTGACGGCTTATCTCGTGGTGCGTGGCGGTGATCGGTGCGTCGCTAGCTCGCCGGTTATCTCGGGTTCTAAAATCGGGCGACAGCGGTTCTCTCGGGCGACAGCGGTTCTAAAAGGGGGATGGCGGGTCGTCGCCGGCTATCTCGCGGGTCGGATGGCGGGTCGTCGCGTGGCGTGCGGGTGGGGAAAGGTGCCTTTATTGGTTATCATCATGTGTGGGGCAACAAGAGGCGACATGTAAAAAAATGCTGACAAGCAATTATTAGTATCGTTAGCGTCATGTACCAGATTATAGCGATTTCTCTCTATTGCATATCCAAGCTAACTCAAGTCAAATAAAAATCATCATCATGTGCCTCAACACTATTAGCATGTGCCTCAACATCAACCTTCATATCCTATCATGATCTTGTGCCTCAACACTATCATCATGTGCCTCAACACTATCATCATTATCATGTGCCACCCTCAACATCAACCTTCATATCCTATCATCATCATGTGCCTCAACACTATCATCATGTGCCTCAACACTATCATCATGTGCCTCAACACTATCATCATGTGCCACCCTCAACACTATCAGCCTGTGCCACAACACTATCATCATGTGCCTCAACACTATCAGCCTGTGCCACAACACTATCATCATGTGCCACCCTCAACATCAACCTTCATATCATCATCATCATGTGCCTCATCATCATCCCTTCATGGCCTATCATCAAGCCACACAAAGTATCAACCATCTCTCTCTCTCTCTCTCTCTCACACATTCATGGTAAACCAAAACAAAATTCGTTCTATATTTCTCACAGCTTTATTATTACAACAAATACACGACACATATATATATATATTACTGTCCGGTTGTTGATAATTTTAAGCGTCTGGACGGGCCCCTCGAAGCCGAAGTATCCACGGGGCGAGCAAACGATAAATGATACGGTCGTTTACGTGCTGTCTCGATGAAAAAGGCATGAGAATTCTGTTAAGTTTTGCGCCACGACACTTAAGAAGTATATAATAAACACAATATAGACCGCACGTGTTGCTAAACAAATCTTGCAACACCCGCGGGTTGTAGACGAATGGAACGTGTGAGTTTTGCTCTATAAAGTTTAAAATATCCACGTGTCTGGGAGGCAAACCGTAGGAATCGAAATACTCACATTCGCCGAGTCCGTTGTAAAATAGGGCCACCCAATGCTCTCCGGGTTCGTGGGCAGGGTCGGTGTTTATGACAAAGGCCGCGGTCGCCGTTGGGTCGATGCTCGGCGGTAAGTGGTTTCGTGGAATGACACTAACAAGGGAACAACGTCGAACGAAAATATCCGACATCAAAAGGTTGTAAATCTCCCTCGTGTTCATATTCTTCCTCTTTTTTTCTCTCTCAAACGGCGAAGTCTGTTAGAATCTGCCTTGTCTTGGACACCTCGAGCACCGAGTCCAACTCAGCGTAGACGATAACTTGTAGGGGAGTAGTGGTGGGAGCGGCAAACTTGAGTTCTATCGACAAGGGTCCGCTTTTGGCTAGCTCAAAATGGGAGCCGTCCAGTAGGCTGGACGAGAGGTCAAACCAAATAGGCAGTATCCGTCCTTGAATTCTCTATAATCAACGTTATTCCCAGCGTCTTTACCAATCAGACCCATGGCCAGATTTGTGCCGAAGAAAGCTCTCGCGTATTGATTTCGTTCAAAGTCCATAGTTAGAGGCTTTCCCGAGATACATTTCCCGTCGACCGTCAGGTTCATATAAATCAGACCAAAGTGTTGAAAATTGAACGGGTTAGCTGTGTAAACACCATTAAAAGCACTGGCCGTAATCAGACCTATCACTATACGGGTCGGTGTTTGAGACAAAAATAAATTGTCTTGACTGTGGGAAAGCATCCCGCTAGCGATGGAAAATGTCTTGATGGTAACCCTCTTGATCGGGTACCGCGCATTCCCGCTTAAGAGAGCCTTTTCGTGGGCCAGAGAAATCGCGGGGTTTAGCTTAGCTTTCCTGACCACGAGCGCGGCGTAGGTGATAACACTCTTATAACCCACAGAGCTATCGTGAGCCGCGAGGCTGAACACATCCTTCGAGGGCGTGAGTTTTATCTTTACATCGACTCTGTTTAACATGTAACGATCCTGCACAAAGACATCAGAGTGCAAACGACCCATCATTTCAACCTCTTTACTACCCGAAGTCAAATCGCGCCGTGTTTTAAAACCCTCATTTTCTTTCAAATCGTCATGGTGGCCAGCTGTGTCTTTGTAGAACAGAGCGGCCGTCAAGTATCCAGTTTTCGCATCCTCTCCGTAATTTAGCGTGGCCTCAAACACCGCTCTAAAAGGATAGGTATTCTCCGACGGTGTAACCAACGTGTCGTTTAGCGATACGTCGACTTGTGAAAATAGACTGTGAAGATAATTGTTGACCGGTCCTACCTCAGCATCGACTGGTACACTATCACCATTCGGGAGGGTGATCTTGACCCGCAGATGTAAAAACGTGTTGAAAAGATCTAGATACTCCTCGCTGTTTCCAGAAATGAAAAACTCTATCGGTGCGCTATGCGACAAAGCTGCGATCGGACGAATTTCAATAAACTGGCCAGAGTCTAGAGATGTCTGTGTGGGTGGAACGCTAAATAAATCCAAACCAGAGTGAAGACATTCGCACGATTTGGGGTGAATGAGGGACATTATTAGTCGAAAATATCCTTTGCCACCCTCGTCTTCTTCCCTCTGTTGTGCACCGAATGAAGGGGGAACCGTCCAGCTGTCGGTTTTATCCTCTTCGCAACGGGTTCTCCTGGTGGAGGTAGCTTCATAACTCGCTTTCTGCTTTGACGTAAACCACTTCCTGATTGGTTGTTATCACGCAGGTGGTCTACGGCCCCGTGTAGCAACCGCTGACCGGCCTCCTTAGCTCGTTCTTTGAAAGCTTCACCGACATTTTTCCCGGCCAATGCGTCCTGTGCGACCTGCAGACCGGTCCCCAAGCCTTCTCTGAGCAAGGCCTTACCGCCGGTTTTTAACCAGGGTAAAATAGCCCTCCCGATTCCACCAAAGAAACTACCGATTCCTCGACCGCTCTGACTTCGACCTCCTATAAACACGGGCATCCCATCGCCCGCCTGACAACAGTAAAAGTCTTCGTATAACTCAACATCTCTATGAAGGGGAGTGTGTTTCACCATTATACCAGTTCGAGATGCTTCTTGACTCGAAAGTGTACCGTTAGCACCGACGTCCCGCTGGTGAATGGAATGGTTTTTCCGTGTTCGTTGGCTAAAAGGATCTCGACGGTATCGAAGGAAAATCGACTCAGGGTAGGTAGTGAGGCTTATCGTAGATCTGAAACACCGAGGTGTGATTTCTATTGAGAACAGGCACGCTCCTGAGGAGAGGCACCATCACATCCCCGACCGGTCTGGGGGAAACGAGATCGCAGTAGACGTAGACATTCTTCGCAACACTTTCCAAGTCCATTACACCCACGCTGAAGATATCGGGAGCCGTGTCTGATATTGAGGTCGTGGGGAAGGCTAACATGTTTTTCAAAGTGTCGCTTATGGTAACACTGACTCCTTTCTCGTAAAGTTTCAAGATGGCTTTATTCACCTCTTTTGCGTAAATGAATCTCATTTTTTTCCCTTTCACTCCCCTGTACGACTCATCCTCCGCTTTTACGATCGACGCGTTCAACGCGCCGATGAACGCATCGGGTTTCGTGTATAACCCAGGTTCCAATGTCACGTTGAAATAAAATCTGGCGTCGCAAATATCGTCGTTATCGAGAGATTCGTAGCGAATCCAGACATCACCCTCTATTACATTGAAATAATTTAGCGGAAACTGTATCTCCACCAGTGCGATCTCATACTGCGTCGAAATGTCAATGGTCTGAGGAAGTTTAACGAAAAAGTGACCTGGGTTATTATCCTTAAAAAGTTCCATAGATGCATTGCTGGGCAGGGTGACATAAAAACTCATTTTTTTTTACTCGTTTCACCGTCGCCTCTCCAAGTTTGGATTCGGTAGCATGTAACCCAAACAGCTGCTCAGTAGGGCTATCCACAGTTTTCCCTCCTTCGCGTCTGGCTTTTCGGTGGTCAGATTGAACAGCGAGACCGCTACAACTGTATATATAACTACCACTTGACAAATAAAGACAAGTTCTAAGTAGGGGGATAGTTTCCCAAACATCGACCCCAACCAGCGTGGTTCGCCGTCTCTCCCGACTCCCGAGTTTACGGCTCGCAAATCGGGCTCTCCACCAAAAGTTACCACTTCTTCTTCTTCTTCTTCTCGCATCTCTAATTTTTGTATCTGACAATGTCCTTGGACGGTATCCAAGTGTTAAATGAGGAATCGTACCCAAACCATTTGACTAAACACTCCTTTCGCCCAAAGGATGTGCGACGCTCGGTTATGATACTCTCGATTCTGTACTCGTGTTTGTCTCCAACTTTTTGAATTTCCGGTGTGTAGAATGACCCCTCTATCTCATCGCCCTTATCGTCTTTCAACACATAAGTAACGGGTTTGTTTCATTTACTCGACTGATGGAAAACAGTTCCTCCGTCCAAGCCGGGGCATAACCCTTTTTAAAATTGGCTCTGCCCAGGACCAGTCTAACTCGATCACCGGGCTTGTACAGGGGTCTTTCAAATTTAAAGTTGCGTTTGCTATTATACAACGTGTTCCATACCTGTTCTTGATTGTCTGCGTTGACGTCGACCGGTGCCATTTTTATACTTCTGTGATACGAATGGTTATAACTTCGAAGTAGGGCGGGAGGACTCGGACATAAGACAACTTATTGGATTTCGTGAAATATCGCCACATCCGTTGTTTCAGAGTCCTGTTAAAGCGTTCCACCACGGCGGCCTTAATATCTTCGTTCTGCGTAGTGAAAAAGTGAACGTTGTTGTCAGCGAGGAATTTCTGAAATGTTCTGTTCAGAAACTCTGACCCCTTATCGGTTTGAAAACTCGCGGGTTTCCCATCGAGAAATATCTTACCGACGGCTTCCACTAAGGATTTCCCCGTTTTGGTTCGTATCGGTACAGACCACGCGAATTTACTGAAAACGTCCACGCAAGAAACCAAATAGGAATATCCATCGTTGTGTTTTTTCAAATGTCTCAAATCGATTAGGTCTGCCTGATATTGCTGTTGGGGGCCACTCGTTATAATGGGACGCCTTTCAAATCTGCGACGAATTGGTTTATGAAGGGTATAGGTATCCTGATGACTCAGCCATTGTTTGATCTTTGCGAGTCCCAGTTTGGTGTTACGTTGCAGGGCCGTTGCACCACTATACGCCCCTGGTCGACTTGGGTCAAAGTAACGACGTCTCAATATTTTCTCCACCGTTCCCATTTTGGTGTTGGGATTCCGCTCTTTCTTTTTTTAGGTCTCAGTTTATACGTGGCTACGGGCGGAGTGGTTTCATTACCTACCTTTGGGGTTTCCGCTGGTGGTGGTGGTGTTGTCTTGGTCTGCTCTGGTGATACCTCAAATGATGGTGTTGGTGGGGAAGGTGTTTTTTTTGTTGCCGTGTTGTGTTGAATGAGATCGACCGAGCCCAATGAGCGTCGTTTATACTGCTCCAATCTAGTTAAATATTGATGCAGGGCACGTTGGTACACTCTGGCCTTATCGGCGGGTGCTAAATCATCGCGGAATAGGATACGTTGCATTTCATCATCTAAATCTCTCAAGTTGTCACCGATCGCCTCGGGTGGGCTATAGGACGTGGTAGTAGTCTGTTTAAGACCCTCGAGGAATCGAGGATCCACCAAAATCATTTTTTTTGGCCATTGTTACGCACCTAGTACTCCACCGAGAATACTTAATATAGGACGGAGCAAAGCACCTATAAACCCACCGGTTTGTAGAATCTCTTTCCGCCGCTTAAGACTTGGTTTCTTTTTAGTGAGAAGTCTCAACTTGTTCTTGTGTCGACGTAGCTCGCACTTCTGTTGCTGAGTGAGTCTAACATTACCTTTTAATATGTTATGACAACACTCGCACAAAAAGTTAATGAGTTTGGGAGAGGCTGTTTTTAATATGGCTCTTAAACCGCTCGGCGAGGCGGCGCGCATACATTTCAACATTTCACCGTGCCGTCTAAGTGCCTCATCACACATGATTCTCTACTTTGGCACGTAGACGATTTGTCTCTCCCCTGGGAATATTTTTGTTCTCAACCTAAGATTATCAGGTGTGTCCTGACGAAGATCGACCAGCAAATAACCGTGAGGAGTCGCTGTCGCGTCGTTAAAACTATCTTGGAGGTACCCCACCTGACCCGGGTACATTTGTTTACCCAGATTCATAATTTGACTCCCGTCTCTCGGGTTCTTGAAAAGGACTAAATAGTGCGTATTGAGACTTATGGTTCGATGTTCTTTATTTTTTCCAAAAAGATTTTGAACAATGTACATCACACTAATATCTCTGTGATGACTACCTTTGGTGAATAATTTTGTTACCCGCTCGTCCGTCTCAGACATCAAGTCATCGATGACGATCAGTCTTCTCTTCTTACCACCTTCCAATTTATCGACGTCTGGTAGACCCTCGATAAATCTCACTGACCCCATAGTCTCGTATATCGGCTGCCATTACCCATAACACCATATAACTTCCTCCGGTACGGGGACAGCTAGCTCGTGAAGGTTCTGTATAAACTTTTGCACAAATACCGTTTTCCCACACCCGGTAGGACCGGCTATCAGAGCTGTGAAGGGATGATTCCATCGGGGATCCATCCTCACAAGTGCTACTAACTTTAGTGATTACGCCCCCCGACGAAAATAACAACGAGTGATTTTAGGTCAGCGCGCGAGGTTTCCCCCTCTTCAACTAACACCTATTTTTAAAATCCACAACCTATATAAACACTACAGGGGGGAGGAGGAGGAGTTTCCTAGTCTCAAGCCGCATTACCTGAGACCGAATTGTTACACGCATCATATTTCCCCACACATCACCCCCCTATTGGGTCAGTTCCAGAATTCACTGAACATGTCGCAACACGACTGATTACCACGCCTGATGACGTATTGCGTTAGCTGCTATAAATAGACGGTCCTCGACCCGATAAACGGGTATAAAAACCCCCCAGTCGAGCAGTGTACACGCACACACATAACCAACGTCTGTTGCCAGGTGGTTTGTTTTTCTTTGAATATGGAGTCGTGTAGCTTGAATACGCCAATTTCGTTTGATCTCAGTGATCAGCGCATATTTATGTCACGTGGAAATGAGACTGTAGTTCCATTGTCTAAAGATGGCGTTAAGGCAGTCTCGGTTTGTGTTTTTCGTAACAGACCATTGATAAATATAAGGACATATAGCGGTGATAGTTTTTTTAAGTTTCCTACCAGAACTGGGATAACACTATCGAGAGAGGAATTTATCACGTTAGTTGAGATGCGAGAGGAAATTTTAACCGCTTATGCTAACCTCAACTACACGCCGCCTGTTGTTGACCAGATCAACTACACGCCACCTCTCGTTAATCAAATCAACTACACGCCGCCTGTCGTTAACCACCAAAACTACAAACCATCTCTTGTTAACACGAATCTCATCGACTACACGCCCCCCTTTGTTAATCAAGGGAATCTCGCTCTTGTTAATCAGACGACAGATCCGGCACCCAATATGAATGCCGCGGGTGTTTCAGCAGAGTCACCAATTACCTATTCCAGCTTTGATCAAGGTTTTGTCAAAATGGAGGGCGGTTGTGTTTTGAAGGCTAATGAAACTTCCTATGCACCCGTGTTTGATAGACATTTAACAAACAGTACCACCAAAACAGGAGGGAGGAAACCACGACGCTTAAAATTATCAACAACCGGACAGTAATATATATGTGTCGTATATTTGTTGTATTAATAAAGCTGTGAGAAATATAGAACGAGTTTTGTTTTGGTTTACCATGAATGTGTGAGAGAGAGAGAGAGATGGTTGATACTTTGTGTGGCTTGATGATAGGCCATGAAGGGATGATGATGAGGCACATGATGATGATGATATGAAGGTTGATGTTGAGGGTGGCACATGATGATAGTGTTGTGGCACAGGCTGATAGTGTTGAGGCACATGATGATAGTGTTGTGGCACAGGCTGATAGTGTTGAGGGTGGCACATGATGATAGTGTTGAGGCACATGATGATAGTGTTGAGGCACATGATGATGATAGGATATGAAGGTTGATGTTGAGGGTGGCACATGATAATGATGATAGTGTTGAGGCACATGATGATAGTGTTGAGGCACAAGATCATGATAGGATATGAAGGTTGATGTTGAGGCACATGCTAATAGTGTTGAGGCACATGCTGATGATTTTTATTTGACTTGAGTTAGCTTGGATATGCAATAGAGAGAAATCGCTATAATCTGGTACATGACGCTAACGATACTAATAATTGCTTGTCAGCATTTTTTTACATGTCGCCTCCTGTTGCCCCACACATGATGATAACCAATAAAGGCACCTTTCCCCACCCGCACGCCACGCGACGACCCGCCATCCGACCCGCGAGATAGCCGGCGACGACCCGCCATCCCCCTTTTAGAACCGCTGTCGCCCGAGAGAACCGCTGTCGCCCGATTTTAGAACCCCGAGATAACCGGCGAGCTAGCGACGCACCGATCACCGCCACGCACCACGAGATAAGCCGTCACGCACACACCACGACGCGCCGATCGTCACGCACCAACGCACACCACGAGATAAGCCGATTACCGATCACGACCACCGAGATAATAAGCCGATTATCGGACTTTGGCACGGGTTTTGGTGCATGTTTCGTGCAAAGTCGGTGCCAAATCTATTGTCTTTCGGTGCATGTTATTCCACTTTTGGGGTGGGTTCACAGCCACAACTACTACTCGTGTGAGGAGACATAATACCCTTCTAAAAGCCATCTTGTTGGACGTGTGAAGAGACATAATACTTTACTAAAAGTCATCTTGTTGGACGTGTGAGGAGACATAATACCCTTCTAAAAGTCATCTTGTTGGACGTGTGAAGAGACATCACACACTTCTAAAAGTCATATTGGAAGGGAAAATACAAGCTAGACGAGGTAGAGGCAGACTAAGACTAAAGTGAACTGATAACATCAAAAGGTAGTGAGGTTAACCTATGACAACTTGCAGCATCAAGACAAGAGTAAAATGGTGCTCCTTGGTAGCCAAACTTTGATGTGGAGACAGCACCTAATGAATGAGATAGTGTTTATTTAAAGAAAACAAAAAGTTACAATAAAGCAAGATTTCATTTCTTAGGGAAAACAATGATGGGCAGATCAAGGACTAAGTACGACCATCATCATCATCATCATATCCTTAGCTATCGCTGCTACGTTATTAACCACGTCTTTAGAATTCCCGCCCATTTTTCAAGATTGCTATCTGATTTCTGAGATGTGATGAAAGTTCTGTCTACTCTCTGACCATTTCTCTTACAACAGTTTTCTCTGTCTGCCTTCTCTGCTCTCTGACTATTTCTTCTTCAACAGTTTTCTCCGTCTGCCTTCTCTACTCTCTGACTATTTCTTTTTCAACAGTTTTCTCCGTCTGCCTTCTCTGCTCTCTGACTATTTCTTCTTCAACAGTTTTCTCTGTCTGCCTTCTCTGCTCTCTGACTATTTCTTCTTCAACAGTTTTCTCTGTCTGCCTTCGCTACTCTCTGACTATTTCTTCTTCAACAGTTTTCTCCGTCTGCCTTCTCTGCTCTCTGACTATTTCTTCTTCAACAGTTTTCTCTGTCTGCCTTCTCTGCTCTCTGACTATTTCTTCTTCAACAGTTTTCTCTGTCTGCCTTCTCTGCTCTCTGACTATTTCTTCTTCAACAGTTTTCTCCGTCTGCCTTCTCTGCTCTCTGACTATTTCTTCTTCAACAGTTTTCTCCGTCTGCCATCTCTGCTCTTTGACTATTTCTCCTTCAACAATTTTCTCTGTCTGCCTTCTCTACTCTCTGACTGTTTCTCCTTCAACAGTTTTCTCTGTCTGCCTTCTCTGCTCTCTGACTATTTCTCCTTCAACAGTTTTCTCTGGCTGCCTTCTCTGCTCTGTGACTATTTCTCCTTCAACAGTTTTCTCTGTCTACCTTTTCTACTCTCTGACTAATTCTCCTTCAACAGTTTTCTCTGTCTACCTTTTCTACTCTCTGAATATTTCTCTTTCAACAGTTTTCTCTGTCTACCTTCGCTACTCTCTGACTATTTCTCCTTCAACAGTTTTCTCTGTCCGCCTTCTCTACTCTCTGACTATTTCTCCTTCAACAGTTTTCTCTGTCTGCCTTCTCTACTCTCTGACTATTTCTCCTTCAACAGTTTTCTCTGTCTGCCTTCTCTACTCTCTGACTATTTCTCCTTCAACAGTTTTCTCCGTCTGCCTTCTCTGCTCTCTGACTATTTCTCCTTCAACAGTTTTCTCTGTCTGCCTTCTCTGCTCTGTGACTATTTCTTCTTCAACAGTTTTCTCCGTCTGCCTTCTCTGCTCTCTGACTATTTCTTCTTCAACAGTTTTCTCCGTCTGCCTTCTCTGCTCTCTGACTATTTCTCCTTCAACAGTTTTCTCCGTCTGCCTTCTCTGCTCTCTGACTATTTCTTCTTCAACAGTTTTCTCCGTCTGCCTTCTCTACTCTCTGACTATTTCTCCTTCAACAGTTTTTCTCCGTCTGCCTTCTCTGCTCTCTGACTATTTCTTCTCCAACAGTTTTCTCTGTCTGCCTTCTCTGCTCTCTGACTATTTCTCCTTCAACAGTTTTCTCCGTCTGCCTTCTCTGCTCTCTGACTATTTCTCCTTCAACAGTTTTGTCCGTCTGACTTCTCTACTCTCTGACTATGTCTCCTTCAACAGTTTTCTCCGTCTGCCTTCTCTGCTCTCTGACTATTTCTTCTTCAACAGTTTTCTCTGTCTGCCTTCTCTGCTCTCTGAGTATTTCTCCTTCAACAGTTTTCTCTGTCTGCCTTCTCTACTCTCTGACTATTTCTCCTTCAACAGTTTTCTCCGTCTGCCTTCTCTGCTCTCTGACTATTTCTTCTTCAACAGTTTTCTCTGTCTGCCTTCTCTGCTCTCTGACTATTTCTTCTTCAACAGTTTTCTCTGTCTGCCTTCGCTACTCTCTGACTATTTCTTCTTCAACAGTTTTCTCCGTCTGCCTTCTCTGCTCTCTGACTATTTCTTCTTCAACAGTTTTCTCTGTCTGCCTTCTCTGCTCTCTGACTATTTCTTCTTCAACAGTTTTCTCTGTCTGCCTTCTCTGCTCTCTGACTATTTCTTCTTCAACAGTTTTCTCCGTCTGCCTTCTCTGCTCTCTGACTATTTCTTCTTCAACAGTTTTCTCCGTCTGCCATCTCTGCTCTTTGACTATTTCTCCTTCAACAATTTTCTCTGTCTGCCTTCTCTACTCTCTGACTGTTTCTCCTTCAACAGTTTTCTCTGTCTGCCTTCTCTGCTCTCTGACTATTTCTCCTTCAACAGTTTTCTCTGGCTGCCTTCTCTGCTCTGTGACTATTTCTCCTTCAACAGTTTTCTCTGTCTACCTTTTCTACTCTCTGACTAATTCTCCTTCAACAGTTTTCTCTGTCTACCTTTTCTACTCTCTGAATATTTCTCTTTCAACAGTTTTCTCTGTCTACCTTCGCTACTCTCTGACTATTTCTCCTTCAACAGTTTTCTCTGTCCGCCTTCTCTACTCTCTGACTATTTCTCCTTCAACAGTTTTCTCTGTCTGCCTTCTCTACTCTCTGACTATTTCTCCTTCAACAGTTTTCTCTGTCTGCCTTCTCTACTCTCTGACTATTTCTCCTTCAACAGTTTTCTCCGTCTGCCTTCTCTGCTCTCTGACTATTTCTCCTTCAACAGTTTTCTCTGTCTGCCTTCTCTGCTCTGTGACTATTTCTTCTTCAACAGTTTTCTCCGTCTGCCTTCTCTGCTCTCTGACTATTTCTTCTTCAACAGTTTTCTCCGTCTGCCTTCTCTGCTCTCTGACTATTTCTCCTTCAACAGTTTTCTCCGTCTGCCTTCTCTGCTCTCTGACTATTTCTTCTTCAACAGTTTTCTCCGTCTGCCTTCTCTACTCTCTGACTATTTCTCCTTCAACAGTTTTCTCTGTCTGCCTTCTCTGCTCTCTGACTATTTCTTCTCCAACAGTTTTCTCTGTCTGCCTTCTCTGCTCTCTGACTATTTCTCCTTCAACAGTTTTCTCCGTCTGCCTTCTCTGCTCTCTGACTATTTCTCCTTCAACAGTTTTGTCCGTCTGACTTCTCTACTCTCTGACTATGTCTCCTTCAACAGTTTTCTCCGTCTGCCTTCTCTGCTCTCTGACTATTTCTTCTTCAACAGTTTTCTCTGTCTGCCTTCTCTGCTCTCTGAGTATTTCTCCTTCAACAGTTTTCTCTGTCTGCCTTCTCTACTCTCTGACTATTTCTCCTTCAACAGTTTTCTCTGTCTACCTTTTCTACTCTCTGACTAATTCTCCTTCAACAGTTTTCTCTGTCTGTCTTCTCTACTCTCTGACTATTTCTCATTCAACAGTTTTCTCTTACCGCCTTCTCTATTGTCTCTGATATACTCTCTATAGTGGCATGTCATTGAAATGTCCCATGATAAAAACGCCGATACTTCGCGTTTAATAACAAACAATTATGATGAAGACTGATTCTCTTTGAAAGAAAGGCTACGGTAAGTCTGGATATCGTCTCCCTCTCTCATCTCCTCTCTCTTTCTCTCTCTCTCTCTCTCTCTCTCTCTCTCTCTCTCTCTCTCTCCTCTCTCTTTAACTAAAGAAAACAACGTGAATCTAAAAAAAAAGTTTTGCTTTAACCAAAAAATAAAACGTTAACGTAAAACTTGATAGATTTATTAAAAACAGGATAAAGTGAGTCTGAATATTCACCTTTAAAAACAATTGATGTGAATCTAGATATGGTTTTATCAACAGGATTATACTGAAAGTAGATAGCATCCACATTTCATTAAAATAAAAGTATGGAAAGAAACGGCTAAGGTAAGTCTAGTGTCCCTTAAGAAATGGTTAACATGAATAAAATCGAGCACCTTAAAAATAAGAATCAATGGAAAAAATATGGAACGCTATTTTTATAAAGAAATAATAAAGACCGGTATAGATGTGAATGTGTTAGACGAATGACAGGAAATAGCCTCAGAGATAAGATCAGAAATGAAGAACTGAGAAAATAAGCATGGAATAACCCCCGCCATAGAATATATAAAGAAACAACAGTTTAATAGGTATAGCCACGTTACAAGGCAGAAATATCAAAATACAAGACAATGAACTTTCAATGGACGTTGTGAGAACAAGACCCAAAGGCCGACCACGAAAAAGATGGATCGACGGAATATTAGAAACACTAGGAAACATAACAGCAGCAGAGGCGAACAGCAGAGCAAGAGACAACAAATTATATCTTCCCTCGACACTCAAAAGGCATGTGAGAAAAGAAAGAAAAGGAGAAAAAGAAGATAGATCTGAACCAGTTCGCACTGATTGTGCAAAATTAATCAAGCATGTTTGGAATCAAATAGGGAAGGCAATCTAGCATGCAGGAAGGATTTGCTTAAGTCGGATGTTGTGGACTGAAAGATTTAGATATCATAGCGTGATGTTAGTGACATCACGACGCTTGTTCGCAGATTTAACGTCTTTGTAAGGGCGGACGATGAAGAGGAGCAGTGCCGGAGTGGATTCAGAAGGAGAAGTAAATGTGGTTTACAGCGCTTGTTGTTGGGTAACTAGGTGTTAGTGACGTCATTGAACCAAGATTAATCTTCGTGAGGCAGGGTGTCCAGTACTCTTCCTCCCTAACTTCCATTCTCAAAGAAGGAGGAGATAAGGCTAGAGAGATTGTGGAAGTAGTACGGATAGTAACAAAAATATCATCATGAGAACTACAACAATAGCATCATCATGAGAACTATTACAATATCATCATCATGAGAACTGCAACATTAGCATCATCATAAGAACTGTAACAATAGCATCATCATGAGAACTATTACAATAACATCATCATAAGAACAGCAACAGTAGCATCATCATGAGAACAACAACAATAACATCATCATGAGAACAACAACAATAGCATCATCATGAGAACAACAACAATAGCATCATGATGAGAACAACAACAATAACATCATCATGAGAACAACAACAATAGCATCATCAAAACAGAACAGCAACAATAGCATCATCATGAGAACTACTACAATAGCATTATCATAAGAACAGCAACAATAGCATCATTATGAGAACTACAACAATAGAATCATCATGTGAACTACTACAATAGCATCATCATGAGAACAACAACAATAGCATCATCATGAGAACAACAACAATAGAATCATCATGAGAACTACTACAATAGCATCATCATAAGAACTACAACAATAGCATCATCATGAGAACTACAACAATAGCATCAACTTTAGAACTACTACATTAATAAGGGCAAATAGTGTCTCATAGCGAAGTATGTAAGATTGTCTTTTCTGCTGCAGCAGTCGTTAACGATTTCTATTTTACTTTTGCCCATCCTATGACGGTATGTTTGATAAGCCTTTGCACTGTGCCTTCGTTCACATCAAATTACGACAGCACGGGATTGTTGAGTAGCGGATTTAATTTCCGCCTTAGATCACTACTCTGTGGATCGAGGGACTGGGTAGTCTAGATGCAAGACGTCGGCCTCAGGGCAGAACGGTATTTTTTTTTCAAAAATAAGACAAAATTAATCCATTCTTTCTTTATGACGTTACCATGCTCTGTACTTTTGGGGAATCTGATATCCAGCCCTCACGGATAACGGCAATACACAGGAGGTCCCATGTGAAGTCGCGCACGTTGGAGACCCCTTTGTAATTAACTCTTTCATTACGGAAGGTTGGTATGAATGCAACGGAACAGATTTCAGAGACAACATTTGTCATCCTTTTAATTATCGATGTGCATGTTTATATTTATCTCTAATACATAACATACTGTATATGCATTTTTAGAAACTGAACAAGGAATTAGATTTCACCAATATCGCGATGAATACCCAAAAGTTACAAGTGGATTAAAAGAATTGAAGGAATAGACCTGGAGACAGTTCAGAGCTACAACTACCTTGGTCATATTATAACCAGTGATGGAAAATGTAAAACTGAATTAATCAAAAGAATAGGAATGGCAAAAAGTAATGTTAATGTCATGAAGAATATACTAACATCAAAACAAATAACACCAGGGTTAAAACTAAAAATAATCTTCTCAATATTCCTATATGGTGCAGAAATATGGACATTAAACAAAAAAACAGAACAGAGAATTTAAGCATTTGAAATGTGGATTTATAGAAGAATAGATAGAATTGGATGGAAAGAAAAGAAAACAAACGATGAAATCTTAAAACAACTAAAAATGAAAAGAGAACTAA
The DNA here is from genome assembly GCA_032433765.1 of Megaustenia siamemsis. Lineage (NCBI taxonomy): Eukaryota > Metazoa > Mollusca > Gastropoda > Stylommatophora > Ariophantidae > Megaustenia > Megaustenia siamemsis. The sequence goes on along the minus strand of JAVIAB010000041.1, from coordinate 60,947,299 downwards.
TAAACACAATTAGAACAAGACAAATGCGATTATTTAGCCATGTTAAAAGATACAACAGCCTACTAAAAGAAATCTTGCAGGGGAAAATACAAGGTAAAAGAGGCAGAGGCAGACCAAGACTAACATGGACGAGTATCATCAAAAGATGGACAAATAAGCCTATAACAACCTGCACCATCAAAGCAAGAGACAGAGCAGATTAACGCTCCGTGGTAGCCAACTTTCGTTGCGGAGATGGCACTGGATGATGAAGATGATGGAAACCAAGACGATACAAGATATGTAAGAAGAGTATGGTTTACATTAATCAAATTGAGAGTGACGCACTCTGTGAATAAACGTACGTGACGCACAGTGCTGCGGAACGTTTGGAAAGAGTTACAATAGAAAGGATTAAATCTTAAATATGGCAGTTGCTGGGGCAAAATATGGCAGTTGTCGGGAAAAAACCAATCTACGCCGTGGGTCCGGGCCGTGCTACGGTGCTCGTGCACGTGGACGGAAATCTCCTCAGATTTCTTGAGGGGGTTACCGGAGCACCCATGGCTTTGTTCGGTGTGCAGTGATGATCCTTAAAAAAAAAATTAAAAAAACTTCGATTGACCAGAACAGTTTGTCTATTTATTGGTTAATCGATGGACGGTGATCCATTTTATTTCACATATTCATACACAAACAGTCAGCTGGGAGTTGCTGACCGTTTTCATACACTGCCACTTCAAATATGTTGAGTCAGTAATCTATGAATACCACGACCTTGTCCTTTCTATATTTGCCTGTCTTCACAACGTGTTTCTCAATCTTCCCTTAATCACACATTTTTGGGTGTACAAGAATGACCCTTTTTTTTAAATCGTTCAATTGGTTGTTTTGATGCATGTCCTGATAAATGCCTGCCGTCGAAACGAACAATTTTCATCGAATTAGTTCGTTATTCAAGATATTTTCATCAAATTAGTTCGTTATTCAAGATATTTTCTCAAATTCGGTCCATCTAGACTCTACGCCGGGAGCAATGTTTCCCAGATCTGTCGAGAATATCGATTTTGTTGTTGCATGTAAACAAAGTTTGATACGCGTCTGTTTGGCTGTCTCAAATTTTAGCATTTAAATTCAGCATCATCAAATTGCCTGTCCAGAGGAGGCCGTTGCTCCTTTGACTGGAACTCTGAATGTTTCCCTAGGCCCAGCTCTGTTGGTTGAGTGTAGTCTTCCAGAAACCTTTGATGTCTTAGCCCCACATCTTCTAGGTCACTTTACTCTCCTTTGCTTTCAAGAAATCACAACTTTAGTATATATAATAACCTCTACTGAGATTAAATGTGTTAGACGAATGACAGGTAACAGTCTGAGAGATAAGATCAGAAATGAAGAACTGGGGAAAAAGCTAGGAATAGCCCCCGCCATAGAATATATAAGGAAACAACAGATAAAATGGTTTGGCCACGTGACAAGGCAGAAAGATCAAAACACGACACAACGAGTCTTCAGCAAACGTTGTGAGAACACCAGACCCAAGGGTAGACACGAAAAAGATGGATCTATGGAATATTAGAAACACTAGGAAACATAACAGCAGCAGAGGCAAACAGAAGAGCAAAATATCGCAAATTATATCTCCCCTCGACGCTGAAAGGCAGATGAGGAAGGAAAGATTTAAAAGTAGAAGACACCTTTAGCTATTGTTTTTTTTCAAGTTCATTGAGGAGTTAGATAAGTCCAAAGATGCGTATTTCTTGCTTTAATCTCATCTTTCGGTTATTTCTAGTTTTGTTGAGAATAATTTATCTACATATTCTAGAGAATGGTGGAACCATATTAAAACAGGTAAATGAATTTAAATATGCGGGGAAAATGTTAAACCCAGATGGTAGATGTACAAAAGAGGTAAGATATAGAATGGCTCAGGCAAAACTAGCTATGCAAAAAAGTAAGGAAGATACTGTGCAATCCATTTTTGACAATAAAGAGAGGAAAAAGAATTCTTCAAAGTTATGTAGAGTCAGTCTTAACATGTGGATGTGAATCATGGACAATAGGACAAAAGACAAGACAATCACTGGAAGCAGTAAAAATGTAGTTTTACAGATGAATATTGAGAATACCATGGACAGTAAAGAAGAGTAATGAAAACGATTTGGAAGAGGCCAAAGCAAGAAGAGTGCTAATATCCAATATTAGGAAGAAACAATAATCATTTTTTTAAACAATGTGAAAAAACGGAACATTTGAAATATATTGTAACAGTTGGGAGAATTGAGGGACGAAGAGATTGAGGGAAGCAAAGTGAAAAGTTACCAGACAGCTTACGAGAATGGTTTGGCAGAAGGTCAACAACAGAAATGATAAATAACTGTCGAGATCGAAAGGTTGTGGAGAGACATGATCACCGACACTAGAAGGTACGGTACTTAATGATGATGATGATGATAATTCTAGAGAAGTGATAACGTTTCTGCGTGAAGACTTACCGAACCTTCTCTACATTGCTGTTGATGCTGCACATGTTGTAGATGTTGTCAGTATTCTAGCGAAGCAAATACAGGATGTCTCATTCGCTACAGAACCAGGTATTTCTTCAATAACTATTACACGACAGAAGATATTGCAATTTGAGCAGGAGTACGTTTACTGTGCAATAGATGAATACAATCTTTTTTTGGAACCCCCAAGGAAAAAGAAGACCAAGATATTCTAGAGTAGACAGATAGAAGCAGAGATGAAGATGATGAAAACATGGAATGAACTTAAAACGAATGGCAAGAAACAGAACGGCTTAGGAAGTGTTTGTTGAAGACCTATGCTCCACATGGAGCTGAAAAGGTAGAAGAAGAAGAAGAAGAAGATGATGAAAAAAAGGTATGTGTTTGATGTGTATGTGTATGCGTCTACTTGATCCGGCATGTCACAGAGGAGTACTGGTCACACAGGATAGCTGGAAAGTCTACGGTATGATCTGAAGAAGTAAGTGTTAAATGTATGAACTTGTAGAAAGCAGATTCGTTAAATTCATGCCAAGAAAATTTCTCAAAAAAGGCCGACATCCGGCGAATGCGTTTAGCATGACTGGCTAATCGGAGAGTTGCCCGAAAAAAAGTCATGAATCATAAACTGGAGACTAATAATAAGAAATGAATATGGAGGGAAACTTCCGAGGCGATAGATCAGTGAATCATTCAAGGGAAGAGGTATGTTTACAACAATCGGAAAAAAAAAAAAATTTTCACAAATGTGTTCTGTTGTTTATTTGTAATTTCTTACCGAGTGTTGTAAACATACCAATTCCCTTGAAATGATTCGATAAATCACAAGCACATTGAAAGCAAACATCAACGAACGAATTCAGGCAGTAATAACGGACGACGTATAGTCAAGGACTTTCCCAAATACGGCACGTTGGGTTCCGTCGGACTAAAACGGTGGTCATTTCCACCTAGTGTTGTTATGTCGTCACATTTCGAACGAAATGAGGTAAGTCCGCTTCAAATTGCTTTGCAATGTGGTAAAACCATTAAAGAAATTATGAATTCTGTAGTGAGTGAGACAGCCTATATACCTCGTGATATTATAGGAAACATGAGGTACCATCTAATAATTGTCAATCCTTAAGGTTATTCTTAATATTCTTAGAACAAAAGCCACAATGGATTAATAACATTAAAGACTAGGCAGAGAAGGGGGGACATTTTAACGACAAAGTACACAATAGATTAATATTATTAAGCCGAGAAGAAACATGCTAGAAAATTTTGAAATTGGCAATTAACAACGAAAAATGGAGAAAGGTTTCGGACAAATGGTAGTGTGGATCCTCTAAATATTTCCAAGGGAGCTAAAAGTTCTAGAAAAATAAAGGTAAAGACAAAGTACGAGACTTGAATTAGCGTCTTAGCACGCGAGTTTTCCCCCATATGTGTTCGACCGCCTATCCAGAATTGTTCGGAGACTTCTGGGTAGTGTTGCTTCAAGCATCCAAACTTACGATGCGAGGCGGCATTCCTAACAATCCCAAAGTAGCCTCATCTTCCCTGGTACCCATTTGTGCCAGCGGCAGGGTCGACCGCGGGAGTATATTTTTTTTTCCAACCGAGATGTACAATTCACACTATTCCAGCGGAATCAAAAACGGGTTGTCCGAAAGTCGGTAGCCGAGTCGGGTGGTTTCGGATTGTCCGAAAGTCGGTAGCCGAGTCGGGTGGTTTCGGATTGTCCGAAAGTCGGTAGCCGAGTGGGGTGGTTTCGGATTGTCCGAAAGTCGGTAGCCGAGTGGGGTGGTTTCCCCAACTAGGCTACCGAGACCCCCAAAGCAAGTTCTAGCAGGAGGCATGCAATAAATATCGTTAGCCGTATAAAGTAAATAAAGTACCCCCGCCACGCCAAGGGGCGTACAGGGATATGGTGTTAGTGACCATAAATTTTACAGACCTTCGGCACATGATTTTTGGGATAATATGGACGGTAGTACGCCCGTGCCGCTTTACTTTCCCAGGAAAAAATCCGGCACCCAATAAAGGCTGGGTTGAACCCGGAAGCCGTCGAATGGGATCGAACCCTACCTCTTGTCCTTTGTAATCCATTTCACTAACCAGTGAGCTATCGCGGCTGTTAGCTGTATACAGCAACCAAATAATTGACAATAATGAAAGTTTTCACGATTGACCGGATTGTCGGTGCTGGATTGATAAGAATCACAAACAATTAACTCATCGAGGGTTCTATTCTCACCTGGATCAAGTTTTCCTTCTATATTTTTGGAGTTGAAATGTAAACTCTGACTAGAACAGCTCATGACGATGTGATAGTTACATCACCCTTTTGATCTCACTCAATCGTTGACAGTATAGATGTTGACACCTAAGTGTTACATTATAAAAGTCGCCTATCTTCAAAGTTCCAAAAAATGAGGAAGATAATATGCAATCCATTTTTGACAATAGAAACAAGAGAAAGAGCTCTTAACTGTTATGTAGAGCCAGTCTTAACATATGGATGCGAATCATGGACAATAGGACAACAGACAAGAAAATCACTGGAGTCTGTAGAAATGTGGTTTTACAGAAGAATGTTGAAAGTACCATGGACAGCTAAGAAGGGTAATGAAGATGTTCTGAGAGAGGTCAAAGCAAAAAGAGAGCTAATTTCCAATATTAGGAAGAAACAATCATCATTTTTTTGGCAATGTAATAAGAAGAGAACAACTGGAATATATTGTAATAACTGGAAAAATTGAGGGACGAAGAGATAGAGGGAAGCAAAGAGAAAAAATAACAGACAGCTTATTAAGAGAATGGCTTGGCAGAAGGTCAACAACAGAAATGATAAATAGCTGTCGAGATCGAAAGTTGTGGAGAGACTTGATCACCTACGCCAGTAGGCACGGTACTTGATGATGATGATCTTCAAAGTCTCAACTTTTGAACTTGCACGATCACACATTGTACAAACATTTCCCTATAGTGCGACACTGTTAAGCAAATCGTTTTTGGTGTAAATTAAAGCATAAATGGTTTATTGTACATATGTATGTTACTTTGTATGTTTATTGTACATATGCGTGTTACCTTGCATGTTTATTGTACATATATGTGTTATTTTGTATGTGTGTTACCTTGTATGTTTATTTGTGAAGATGTGTGTTATCTTGCATGTTTATTGTACATATGTGTATTACTTTGTATGTTTGTTGTACATATGCTTGTTACCTTATATGTTTATTTGTGAAGATGTGTGTTACCTTATATGTTTATTTGTTAAGATGTGTGTTACCTTATATGTTTATTTATGAATATGTGTGTTACCTTATATGTTTATTTGTGTAGATGTGTGTTACTTTATATGCGTATTTATGAATATGTGTGTTACCTTGTATGTTTATTTGTGAAGATGTGTTTTTACCTTATATGTTTATTTGTAAAGATGTGTATTACCTTATATGTTTATTTGTGAAGATGTGTGTTACCTTGTATGTTTATTTGTGAAGATGTGTATTACCTTATATGTTTATTTGTGAAGATGTGTATTACCTTGTATGTTTATTTGTAAAGATGTGTATTACCTTATATGTTTTTTTGTGAAGATGTGTATTACCTTGTATGTTTATTTGTAAAGATGTGTATTACCTTATATGTTTATTTGTGAAGATGTGTGTTACCTTGTATGTTTATTTGTGAAGATGTGTATTACCTTGTATGTTTATTTGTGAAGATGTGTATTACCTTAAATGTTTATTTGTGAAGATGTGTATTACCTTATATGTTTATTTGTGAATATGTGTATTACTTTGTATGTTTATTTGTGAAGATGTGTGTTACCTTGTATGTTTATTTGTAAAGATGTGTATTACCTTATATGTTTATTTGTGAATATGTGTATTACTTTGTATGTTTATTTGTGAAGATGTGTATTACCTTGTATGTTTATTTGTAAAGATGTGTATTACCTTATATGTTTATTTGTGAAGATGTGTGTTACCTTGTATGTTTATTTGTGAAGATGTGTATTACCTTGTATGTTTATTTGTGAAGATGTTTATTACCTTGTATGTTTATTTGTGAAGATGTTTATTACCTTGTATGTTTATTTGTGAAGATGTTTATTACCTTGTATGTTTATTTGTGAAGATGTGTATTACCTTGTATGTTTATTTGTGAATGTGTGTGTTACTTTGCAATTACAAGTTTTTTTTTCATTTCAGGACTCGAAGTGTGTTCTAATTTGTAATAAAATTAGTGGGCCGATGAAAATTGTGCTTGTTTGTGCCGGTTCTGACAGCGGGCTGTAGGTTGCCCGTCCCTAGATAAAATATATCAGACAGCTCACGATAACTGCAAGTAATAGACTCAACTGCACATTTGATAATGCATAATATATCATATTAAAACTAGTTACATATTAAATTATTCCGCCTGTAATATGTTCACAGTCTCATAGACTTAATTACACTAACATTTCATATACACTCACATTAATTAAAACTATAAAATGTGCAATTCATTGTGCAATGTCACCGTTGGAACCACCTCTCATTAAACACCAATTTAGAAAATGAGAAGTATGTAGCAGTCTCAGGCACACCTCTACCCTGCAAAGTTTTTTTACGTCCAGAAATAAAATTCCATTTTGATTATCCAACAGAAAGCCGTGTAGACAGCACCACATGTTGATTAGAGCAAGCAGTGATAATCACCAACGTACTAAGATAACTACCAACTTACCTAGAGGATCGCAAGAAAAATCAAAAGGAAAGGAAATTGGATCGATGAGCAGTAGTTTCCCTGGATGAGAGTCTCTCTCCTGGCACAGAAGCGACCAAGCGGAATAAAGATCTGGTACATCGCTGGCGAGGTTTCCTTTCTTGGCAGGGTTTTAGTACTGGTCGCGCGAACAGTGCTAAGGAAGCACTTCCTTTGGTATTTCGTTATTTATTTAATTTAGAGAGAGAGAGAGAGAGAGAGAGAGAGAGAGAGAGAGAGAATGAAAAAAATGGGATAGAGAAATAGAAATAGAGACTAGTTTTAGATAGAGGCAAGAAGTGAAAGATTAATATTAATGAGAGTAAGAGATGAAAAAAAAAGAAAGACAAATAGATTAATTTTAAGGAGAAAGAAAATAATTTGAAAGAAAGAGTGATTAATATTAGAGAAAGGAAATTAGATTAATTTTAGATATAAAAGGAGAATTTTAGAGAGAAAAAGGAGGCTAATTTTAGGAAAGAAAGACAGACATAAATAAGCATATTTTAGAAAGAAGAGAGGAAGCAAGACTAATTTTAGAGAGATGCAGAAAAAATAATTTTAGAGAGTTGCAGAGAAAATAATTTGAGAGAGAGAGGCAGAAAAAATAATTTTAGAGAGTTGCAGAGAAAATAATTTGAGAGAGATGCAGAGAAAATAATTATAGAGAATTGCAGAGAAAATAATGTGAGAGAGATGCATAGAAAATAATTTGAGAGAGATGCAGAGAAAATAATTTGAGAGATGCAAAAAATAATTTGAGAGAGGTGCAGTAAACATAATTTGAGAGAGATGCAGAGAAAATAATTTGAGAGAGATGCAGAGAAAATAATTTGAGAGAGATGCAGAGAAAATAATTTTACAAAGATTAATTTGAAAAAAAAATGTAGATAGGACGATAGATTTAAAGAAGGAGAATAATTTTAGAGAGAATGGGAGGTGTTAGTTTAGAGAGAGAAAAACAAGAATGAGGCATATCTGGGGGAGAGAAAGTGTGATAGAGAGACTAATTTTAGAGCGAAAGAGAGGAACTAATATGAAATAGAGAAAGATATTAATTTTAATGAGAGAGACAGAGGAAACATATTCTGAGAAAGAGAGATGTAATATTTAGAACTGGAGGGGGAAAGCTTCGGAGTAGGAAATTTAATGTGATTAAAGAGAAAGATGGAAAGATAGTAAGATAGTAAGATAAAGAATGACTCTAAAGGGGAAATAGTATTGAAGGTATAACAGCTGGAAAATGTAAACAGTAAAAACAGACATATGACAGCTAAAATTACGAAAAATATTTGAGGGAAAAATAAATATATAGATGGAGAGAGAAGCAGAGAGAGAAAGAGAGATGAAATAGACAGAAAATAGAGTAGATATAAACTGATTTATTGAAAAAATAGAGCCTAAAGGTTAACACAAAAGAAAATTAGAATGCGATTTACAGCATGAAAAGAGATATTAGAAAGAAAGAAAAAACCCTACTCCACCTTTTCGCGGTGCCCCTAGTAACAAACTAATCTGGTCTGGCCAAGTGAGAAGGAATCGAGAGGGTAGACAACCCGTTACTATACAAAGTTAGAGCTTCTAATGGTAGCAGTCGAGATTAGAGCTACTGAAGAAGACTAGATGATAATGCTAGAGCTTCTAATGATAGAAGTCGAGTTTAGAGCTACTGAAGAAGACTAGATGATAATGTTAGAGCTTCTAATGGTAGAGGTCGAGATTAGAGCTGATGAAGAAGGCTAGATGATAATGCTAGAGCTTCTAATGGTAGAAGTCGAGTTTAGAGCTACTGAAGATGACTAGATAATAATGTTAGAGTTTCTAATGGTAGAGGTCAAGATTAGAGCCGATGAAGATGACTAGATGATAATGTTAGAGCTTCTAATGGTAGAAGTCAAGATTAGAGCGGATGAAGAAGACTAGATGATAATGTTAGAGCATCTAATGGTAGAAGTCGAGATTAGAACTACTGAAGAAGACTAGATGATAATGTTAGAGCTTCTAATGGTAGAGGTCGAGATTAGAGCTACTGAAGAAGACTAGATGATAATGTTATAGTTTCTAATGGTAGAAGTCGAGATTAGAACTACTGAAGAAGACTAGATGATAATGTTAGAGCTTCTAAAGGTGGAGGTCGAGATTAGAGCTACTGAAGAAGACTAGATGATAATGTTAAAGATTCTAATGGTAGAAGTCGAGATTAGAACTACTGAAGAGGACTAGATGATAATGTTAGAGCTTCTAATGGTAGAAGTCGAGATTAGAACTACTGAAGAGGACTAGATGATAATGTTAGAGCTTCTAATGGTAGAAGTCGAGATTAGAGCCGATCAAGAAGACTAGATGATAATGTTAGAGCTTCTAATGGTAGAAGTCGAGATTAGAACTACTGAAGAAGACTAGATGATAATGTTAGAGCTTCTAATGGTAGAGGTCGAGATTGGAGCTACTGAAGAAGACTAGATGATAATGTTAGAGATTCTAAAGGTGGAGGTCGAGATTAGAGCTACTGAAGAAGACTAGATGATAATGTTAGAGCTTCTAAAGGTAGAGGTCGAGATTAGAGCCGATGAAGAAGACTAGATGATGATGTTAGAGCTTACAATATTAGATGACAAGATTAGAGCTACTGAAGAAGACTAGATGATAGTGTTAGAGTTTCCAAAGAAGACCTGAAGACAAAGTTAGGTCGAGAATGTAAACAAAGCTGAACGACAAAATGAGGTCTGCGTGGTCTAGATGTTAGACGTCGACTTCTGGACAAGAACGTCTCGGATTCGAACACTGTCACGAATACGGTTTTTTATTTTATATTCGAATCTTTTATTTAGTTATTATTGTTTGCGGCGGGGGAGGGGGGGGGGGGGGGGGGGGGTTTGACTATCCTTTGTCTCTAGATTGTGAGATTCAATGTGTAGCTTTCTCAGATAACGGCAGGGAAAAGAAAGAGAGAAGATCCCGTGGACCCTTGGCAGCTGGAATTAAAAGGATCGGGACATCAATAGCCGCTGCCAGAATAATCATCATCATCATCATCATCATCATCATCATCAACGGTGTGCCGTCTCCGCAACGAAGGTTGGCTACGATGGATCGTCATTCCACTCTGTTTCTTGCTTTGATGGCGCAGGTTGGCTACGATGGATCGTCAATCCACTCTGTTTCTTGCTTTGATGGTGCAGGTTGGCTACCATGGATCGTCATTCCACTCTGTTTCTTGCTTTGATGGCGCAGGTTGGCTACGATGGATCGTCAATCCACTCTGCTTCTTGCTTTGATGGTGCAGGTTGGCTACGATGGATCGTCAATCCACTCTGTTTCTTGCTTTGATGGCGCAGGTTGACTACGATGGATCGTCAATCCACTCTGTTTCTGGCTTTGATGGTGCAGGTTGGCTACCATGGATCGTCATTCCACTCTGTTTCTTGCTTTGATGGTGCAGGTTGGCTACCATGGATCGTCATTCCACTCTGCTTCTTGCTTCGATGGTGCAGGTTGGCTACCATGGATCGTCATTACACTCTGTTTCTTGCTTTGATGGTGCAGGTTTGCTACCATGGATCGTCATTCCACTCTGTTTCTTGCTTTGATGGTGCTGGTTGGCTACCATGGATCGTCATTCCACTCTGTTTCTTGCTTTGATGGTGCAGGTTGGCTGCCAGAAAAGAAATTGATAAGCAATTTAAAATTTACACATGCTGAAGTCGTATTTTTCGGGTCGAAAGTCTTAATCTGTGGTCTATGCTTTAAATGGGGAATAAAGGGCTTTGATAGATTGACTGATGACTAAGGGATGAGGCTAGTGATTCATAAAGGAAATTAGATAGTGCTGGAGTGTCTCAAAGTGCCCATATATATACATTTATTTGTTAAAAAGAATAGAAATGAAGCAGAAGTAAAGGGTTTTATAAAATCTACAAAAAGAGATTTATGTGATCTAAAAAGCTAGGTAATTATATTATAGATTTTAAAAAGATAAAGTAAAGAAATTAGAGCATCTAGAAAGACCACGTATGGAAATTAGAGCTTTTAAACAACTAAGAAGTGAAATTAGAGATTTCAAACGATTAAGTAATGAAATTAGAGCCTCAAAAATGATTAAGAAACGAAGCTAAAGGTTCAATAAGGACTAGAGAACGAAGCTGGGGCTTTTAACAAGACTACAGTTAACGGGACAAGATCGTTGATTAGTCAAGACGACGGTTGCAATAGCAAACAATGTTGGTTCATGTAACACGCTATATAGAACTGTCATTTATCGGTTCTCCAACAATGAGTACTCGTCACCGCCGAGGCTGACACAGCAAAGCTATTCAGAAATCGATGGTTGACATGAACTGTCCGGGCTTGTATTTTCCAATTATCACACGAGCTAGGACACTGCAATCAGATTCATGGGTGTTAATCAGCATCATCATCATCATCATGTACCGGGCCTGCTGGCGTTGGTGACCATGTCTCTCCACAACTTTCGATCTCGACAGTTATTTATCATTTCGGTTGTTGACCTTCTGTCAAGCCATTCTCTTAAGCTGTCTAGTATTTTTTCTCTTTGCTTCCCTCTATCTCTCCGACCCTCAATTTTCCGAGTCGTTACAATATATTCCAGCTGTTCCCTTCTCATTACATGACCCAAAAAATGATGATTATTTCTTCCTAATGTTTAAAATTAGCTCTCTTTTTGCTTTGGCCTCTTTCATAATGTTTTCATTACTATTTTTAGCTGTCCATGGCATTCTCAACATTCTTCTGTAAAACTACATTTCTACAGACTCCAATGATTTTCTTGTCTGCCCGTTAATACCATCATCATCATCATCAAGTACCGTGCCTACTGGCGTAGGTGATCATGTCTCTCCACAATTTTCGATCTCGGCAGTTATTAAAAATTGTCTGTTGTTGACCTTCTGCCAAGCCATTCTCTTAAGCTGTCTGTTATTTTTTCTCTTTGCTCCCCTCTATCTCTTCGTCCCTCAATTTTTCCAGTTGTTACAATATATTCCAGTTGTTCTCTTCTCATTACATGACCAAAAATGATGATTGTTTCTTCCTAATATTGGAAATTTGTTCTCTTTTTGCTTTGACCTCTCTCAGAACATCTTCATTACTCTTCTTAGCTGTCCATGGTGCTCTCAATATTCTTCTGTAAAACCACATTTCTACAGACCCCAGTGATTTTCTTGTCTGTTGTCCTATTGTCCATGATTCACATCCATATGTAAAGACTGGCTCTACGCAACATTTAAGAACTCTTTCTCTTGTTTCTATTGTCAAAAATGGATTGCATAGTATCTTCCTCATTTTTTGGAAAGGTGCTTTTGTCTGAGCCATTCTGCATCTCACCTCCTTTGTACATCTTCCGTCTGAGGTTAACAAAGTTCCCAAATTTTTAAATTCATTTACCTGTTTTAATATTGTTCCACTTGTCTTTATTTTGCACTGGGGTGATGTATTTTTCTTTGTTGTTACCATTACCTTTGTATTTTTGCTATTAGGGCTGAGCCCTTTATTTTTGCTTTGCGATTCATGATTGTACAAAGAAATTACGACGGCGGTTTTCTGTTGCCTTCCGTCGGTTTGTTTACGGTTCGCTCCGCTTGCCTTTGACTAAAAAGTCTCACCCACAAGGCAGTGGGGCTGTTTTATTTCGGGGTGCCCTCCCTTAGTCTTTTACTATCCCGAGCTTACCTGCAAGGCAGCAGGACAGCCACAGGTTGTACTGTTTACTGCATACAGTAGCAGGTAAAATTACCTGACCTGACATAGGCACAAATATCACAGAAAACTTGTTATCATGAAATGTTATTATGAAGTTCTGTTGTTGACTATTTGTTTTCTTTTCTTTCGCGTCAATGTACCATTACTAGTATTCGATACTAACAGTTGTTGAGGCCAGCACCAGAAATATTCCATTTCTAGAGCTGAATAGAAGCAGCCAAATAGAAATGCACACACCGATAACAGGCAGACAATGACATTTGATCATCATTGAGTGCCGTCTCCGCATCGAAGGTTGGCTACCATGGAGCGCCATTCCACTCTGTCTCTTGCTTTGATGGTACAGATTGGCATATGTTGACTTGTCCATCTTTTGATGTTACTCGTCCATGTTAGTCTTGGTCTGCCTCTGCTTCTTTTACATTGTATTTTCCCTTCCAATAATACTTTTATTAGGCTGTTGTGTCTTTTAACATGCTCCAAAAGTTTCATTTGTCTTGTTCTAATTGTGTTTAGTAGTTCTCTTTTCATTTTTAGTTGTTTTAAAACTTCATCGTTTGTTATCTTTTCTTTCCATCCAATTCTACCTATTCTTCTATAAATCCACATTTCAAAGGCTTCAATTTTCTGTTCTGTTTTCTTGTCTAATGTCCATGTTTCTGCACCATTCAGGAACATTGAGTAGATGGAACATTTTGCTATTTTTAGTTTTAGCCCTGGTGATATTTGTTTTGTTGTTCTATATTTAGACATTTGATAAGACGTAAAATTCGGATGATTAATCATAAGACCTACCATGACGTAGTCTGTGGGTGAAGAAACGACAGAGAAATCAGACGACGGAAAACATGATTGCTTGCTTTCGCCCGATGACTAAAGTATTCTAGAGTATTCGTAGACACTTGAATTCCTCTTTTCATCCGCCCTTAAAAGGACGTTAAGTGGGTGTGCCTGCGTTGTGTTGTGGTTTACAGTATAACTGTGATATTTGCGCCTTTTCGTCCAACACATCCGACTTCAGCACGACATTTTTGAGTACCAGGTTGTCATCCCTCTTCGATCCCTACTCGCTTGGCTAGATTAGACAGGTTAGTCTGTTACTAGAGTCACCGCATAGAGGTGGAGCAGGGTCTGGATGGTACTGATTCATCGAATCTGGCGCATGCCATCAGCTGTGGGTCGCTGACAACTTCCAGCTCTGGTGCTGTGAGGCGCGCCTTTCACGGATAACATGAAATGTAATGAAAACTCATATGAATATTGTGGAGCCAGTGATGGGGTGTACTAAACACTCCAAAGTATGGTGACAGCCTTATAATGAAGGAATACAACACAACAATGACGTTTCGGCCTGTGGTCTTCTTCAGAATACAAGGACAACGACAACAAATGGTGAAGCACAGTTATCTATAACTACATGTTAGATGATCAAGTGGAGGGCGAGGAAAGTAGGATGTTGAAATAAGAAAGGAGAGGGAAGACAGAAATGGATACTACATGAGGAGAGGTAGGATGGGCGTCAAGGTAAATAAAATAGAAAAAGAGAAAAAATATAAAAAAAGAGAAAAATGTATCATAAAATGCACTTAGCTTAAAACAGCAAGTCTGCCCTCCGTGCTGGAACACATCAGAATGACTTGGAGTTTTAAGGATGTGTCTAGAAAGTAACACGTGACTGAAACACGCAGGTTTAGAAGGACAAGAGAACCTGTGTGGCGGGAAAACAAATCAGAAAGGGGGGGGGGGAGAGAAAGATAAGCGAAGCTGCCAAACTACTATGAAAACGATGGTCAATGGTGAGAGGAAAACTAGAGGCCCAAAACTAAAGGCCTGGAGGGGCTAAACTACTAGCAAACAAAGATCGGTGGGGGGGGGGGGAAGGGAGAAAAGTGGTCAATAAATCACTCGGACAAATGCTCAAGTCGGATGTGTTGGGCCGAAAGGCGCAAATATCCCAGTTATATTGTAAACCACAATACAACGCAGACACCCACACTTAAAGTAGTTTTAAGAGCTGAAGATGAAGAAGTTTAAATCACTGGAGTCTGCAGAAATGTGGTTTTACAGAAGAATGCTGAGATTACATTGGGCAGCTACTAAAAAGAGTAATGAAAATGTTCTAAAAGAAGTCAAAGCAAAAGGAGAGCTAATTTCCAATATTAGGAAGAAATAATCATCATTTTTTGGCCATGAAATGAGAAAAGAACAGCTGGAATATATTGTAACAACTCGGAAAATTGAGGGACGAAGAGATAGAGTGAAGCAAAGAGAACAAATACCAGACAGCTTAAGAGAATGGCTTGGCAGAAGGTCAACAACAGAAATGATAAATAACTGTCGAGATCGAAAGTTGTGGAGAGACATGATCACCTAAGCCAGCAGGCCCGGTACTTAATGATGATGTTTATGAATTATTTTTCCCGAGTGTTGTAAACATACCACATCCCCTATAATAATTCACTATCTATGGCCTGGGAAGTTTCCCTTCAATAATAACATTCATTTATTATTATTTGTCTCCATCCGGTATGACACACGATGATGATATTATCACTTTAACCTGTGTACTCCCTTGGTTAAAAAATATGTGTTATATTTCTGAAATTATAACGGAGACCAGTTTATGTTAATGAGCTCGCCCACTGTGCTAAGATATTAATGTGCAGATATAGCAGGACATGCACATATTAAATGTATGTACGATAAGACTGATAATGTAGATATAACAAGAACGATCCCGGTCATTAGTAGGTAAACATGTGTATTCTCATACTTGGTAGTCACGGCACGAGAGCTCAGGGGATCGGGTCATGTTGTGTGTGGGGTATAAGTGCGCACGAGAGTTAAAGGACACGCAAATAGGGTTACATGACTCGTCTCTGCTGGGAGACAACACATAACGCTCATTTTTACTATCTCCCTTATATCTGATTTTTTTTTTACCAATATGGAAGCTTGTCCGCGTCCGACCCATGGTGTATACAATGTTGACTTTGGACATCACGCTATCTGTTATCACAGCGAGTTGGCGGATTTTTAGAAATGTAACCACGGGTTTGATAACAAATGTTTGTACACAGTTCGTTAACCACCGCTGTAGATCAAGTCTTTATTCTGCTGGCTTCGTTCGCGACCTTGGAAGTTAATGACCTAATTTGTGCAGCCGGTTGGTTTGGGGCGAATTGTACGTTACACTGTTTCTGCTGAAATGAATCAGTTTGTGACAAAACTACAGGGACATGTCCAAACAATGACAGTTGTCAGCACGAATATCTCGAACCCCAGTGTCAGTACTTAGATCTCGTTTGCAAATACGCCCAAAAATCTGAACCTACTTTCCTGTTTGATGGCGGCGACACCACATGTGATTCGGACACGGATTCTACATCAGTTGAGGCGGTTCTCAATCAATCTTTGCCGTTCTCCTGGTTTGGGATTTATGTGAGTGACTTGACTATCCGGACAGTTTCACGGTTAAACTAAATGGTTCTGTCTCATGTAACAATGGGTCACGGTTTATGGTTGGTTCACACGGAATTTATGTCTTTTGCTCTGGGGCTGGTCTGATCAACAAGTTACGGATTGAAGGGGCGATAGTTGCAAATATCTGCTCCATCTACATTGCCAGGGGTCGGAATGTGGCTCTCAAACAAAACACAAACCAGACCGACACATTTAATGCTTGTTATACAGGAGACGGATGTGGACCGGAGGCCGCAGTTGATGGCAAAACAGAGACCAATCTCTATGACAGTGGCTGCACAAGCACACAGTTGAGAAGTGGAACCAATTCTGTTTGCTAGTGTCTGGGCTTTGCCACGCCCCGGGGGACTCACACCATTCGAGTTTATCATCGAGCTGGCGCTGTGATTCGGGTAGGGAATGCCACACTGGAGGGCTTTCTTTGACAGTGGCGGTGTAGTGTTCCAGTATAATGATATATCATACTCAAAAATTTCTGTGAACACTATTGTGGTCACCACACGGGCGACAGTGGCACACATTGAGATTGGGTTCTCATCGACCGTTTCGCAGGCCGACGGTGCACTGACGGTGAGTGAGGTGCAAACATTTACAGACACCTATTTTCTGGACGGGCATTTTTTGTCGCTTTGTGCAGTGTGTAGTGGGTGCTGCAAAGGCTACAACGTCATCATCGGTACGTGTCACGGCAACTGTTCACATGGGATCTATGGACACGACTGCTCCGGTTCTTGTATCAGTATATGTCCTTTATGTAAGGAAAAATCCGGAAAATGCCTACAATGTAAACGTCCTGGCTACACCTGTAGTGACACTTGTCCCGATGGTAATTTTGGGCTACAGTGCAAACAGACGTGTTCTGATGGCTGTGACATCATATGTGACCCGGAAAGTACAGACTGTACGTGCACGGAAACGTACTACGGATCAGACTACACTCTCAAATGTCCGGACAACTGTTTCAACGACACCTGTGACCAGTCAACCGGGAACTGTACATGCAAGGGAACGTTCTACGGGTCAGACTGCACTCTCAAATCTCCGGACAACTGTTTCAACGAAACCTGTGAACAGTTTATCGAGGCCTGCGTATCGTATGTCGATGATTCCCACGTTAAGAAGAGTCTGCCGACTACAACAAACCCTAGCATATGGATACCTTAATGTGTTTCTGTGCTGGACATGATTCATTTCTTGGTGTTTTTCCGTGAAGCCATGGCTCATATCTTGATGTGTTTCTATGCTAGCCATGGCTCATATCTTAGCTTGTGTGTGTGTGTGCTGGCCATGGCTCATATCTTGGTATGTGTCATGTTAGTCATATCTCATATCTTGGTGTGTCCGTGTTAATCATGTCTCATATCGTTATGTGTGCATGTGTTTAGTCATATCTTAGTGTATATCTGTGTTAGTCATGTGTCGTATCTTTGTGTGTGCATGTTTGGGTTAGTGATATCTCATATCTTTGTATGCATATTTATGTTGGTCATATCTCATATCTTTGTGTGTGCATGTCTGTGTATGTCACATCTCTTATCCCTGTGTGTACATGGCTATGTTAGTCACATCTCATATCTTTGTGTGTGCATGTCTATGTTGGTCACATCTCCTATCTTTGTGTGTGCATGTCTGTGTTAGTCACTTCTAGCGACTCGGGCAGATGGTGCTCGTAAACCTGGGAGGGCAGACCATCTAAGGGCAGAATCCCCTACAGAAAAGATCATCTGCTGCCTTGCAGGAAGATTTGGGACAATCAAAGGCTAAGGAATGAAAACCTGAATAAAATGCTGCCTGAAATCGGATGGACTGGGCCACTGGAGCAGAACACAGTGCAACGTTTTAACGGGTGTTCAATCAGAGTGGATCTGGCAGACTCTAATTGTGATGTTCTGTCTGTGGGGGCGATCAACACACTTAACCTGACAGCTGACTTCATGTGAGAGTCTGGAATCCTACTCTGATTGAGTCCTGATCGCAGAGAGAGAGAGAGAGAGAGAGAGAGAGAGACAGAGAGAGAGAGAGAGAGAGAGAGAGATATCTGATTTTCAGGCGGAAAGAATTTTTGCTGGTTCTAAATTATTATTTTTTTATTATATATATATATATATATAATATATATATATATATATATATATATATATATATATATATATATATTAAAAAATACAAATTAAAAATACATAGCTGTGTTTGTTTTGTGTGTTTGTTTCTGCTGAAGGCATATTGAGCCGAAACGTTGTTCTAATTTGTGTCGTTCACGTATTATTTAAAGCTTTAACAATACCGATTAAAAAAAAAAATGTTTCTATATATTTTTAAAATTACTCTTTAGCTCGTTAGGTAGCTGGATAGGCAGCTGGATGGGCAGCTGGATATGTAGCTGGCGAGGTAGCTTGATGGGTAGCTGGTTGGGTAGCTGAATGGGTAGCTGAATGGGTAGCTGGATATGTAGTTGGCGAGGTAGCTTGATAGGTAGCTGGCAAGGTAGCTTGATAGGTAGCTGGATGGGTAGCTGGATATGTAGCTGACGAGGTAGCTTGAGAGGTAGCTGGCGAGGTAGCCTGATAGGATGGGTAACTGGATAGGCAGCTGGATGGGTGGCTAGATGGAAATTAATTTTTTATACCATTCACGGACACTTATAATGCAATTATACCCGTTGTCCCAACAACAACTGTCTCAATAGGCTGTGTTCTCGTTGAAGCAATAGTGACCACCACAATAGGGCGCCGGAAGATGCTAATTTCCAACACAAGATGCAGGAAATCATCAGCAAGAACCAGAACTCTGTTTATGGGTAGTTTTTTTAATTGCCAGGAATTTATAATTTTGTTCCATCTTTCCATAACGGTCTCTTTTTATAATAACTCATGTGCCACCATCATGTGCCATACCGGTTGGCGTAGGCGATCGTGTCCTTCCACAATCTTTTATCTGTCATGCATCGTATCAGTTCTGTTGTTTACTGTTTTCCATGCCATAACACTGAGCTATCCAGTATTTTCTCACTTTGTTGTCCACGACCCCCCTTTCCCTATATTTTGCCAGTTGTAACCAAGTATTCCAACTTTTCTCTTCTCATGATGTGACCGAAAAATGTTGATTGTTTCTTTCTGACG